>JAAGNO010009114.1:0-47033 GCA_033439905.1 Ceryle rudis | reverse complement strand
CCAGCACCCCTCACCTGGGAGCTCAGCACCCCACGGTGCCAAAGGGCTCCTCACACAGCACCTGGCCGCCCGACCTCCTGCCGTACCTGCAATGGGAGCAACGGGGGGGCTACAACAAGGGGAGCGGGTGCTGGGGGAGCAGCGGGGGCAACGGGGGACATGCTGCAACAGGGAGCAGGTTGCAACAGGGAGCACGTTGCACCAGGGTGTGTGTTACAGCGGGGGAGTATATTGCAACGGGGAGTATGTTACAACAAATATCTGCTTGTAGAAGGATTGCGATGGGGAGCACTTTGCAACTGGGAGTACCTTGCAAGAGGAGCATGTTGCAACAGGGAGTGCGTTGTAATGGGGAATGGGAGTACAGTGCAACAGGGAGCAAACTGCGACAAGGAGCATGCTGCAGCATGGCAGAGTGTTGCTGCAGGGAGTATGTTGCAACAGGGAGCATTTTGCAACAGGGAGTACGCTACAACAGGGTGTACACTGCAACAGGGAGTATACTACAGCAAATACACTACAATGGGGAGTACGCTACAAGGAGTACACTGCAATGGGGAGTACAGTGAAAAGGGGAACACGCTGCAGCAGGGCAGTGTGTTGCTACAGGGAGTGCACTCTACAAGTGGAGCATGTCACAAGAGTGAGCAACATTGCTGTGGAGAGCACGTTACAACGAGGAGTACATTGCAACGGGAAGCACGTTGCAACGAGGAGTACATTGCAACGGGAATCACGTTGCAACAGGGAGCACGTTGCAATGGGGAGCACGTTGCAACGGGGCTGTGCATTGCTACAGGGAGTATGTTACAACAAGGAGTATGTTACACCAGGGAGCAGGTAGCAACAGGGAACACATTACAACAGGCAGCCCATGACAGCGAGGAGCACGGCACAACAGGGAGCACGTCTCACAACAGGTCGCAGCCGCGCGTTGCGGGGCCCCCGTCCCCCCGCTCACCGGTGCCGCGTGACCACGTTGAGGTACTGCTGGAGGTCCCGGTAGAAGCGCACGAGGTCCTCGAGGGGCGCGTCGTCCCCGGGGTACGTGGGCTGCGTGGGGCCGGCGGTGCCACCCTCCCCGGCCAGCAGCGCCAGCGCGCAGCCCACCAGCAGCAGCGAGGGCCAGCGCCCAGCCATGGCTGCGCCCGAGGCACCGCACACGCGTGGGCAGGCGTGCACGTGCCAGGGGCTGCGCGCTCGCACACTTGTACGTGTCAACACCCCCCCCACACTGCCACCCCACCCCACTCCCCCCTTATTTAATTGCCTCTATTTTTCCCTCAGAAAACAGATCAGAATTGTGCTTGAAAAAGTGGCAGATTAGCAATATTCTCTGCCAAAATCAGGTACCTTTGAGTTCCGGAGGAGGTTGTGGTTTTGCAGTTTTACAGCATGCAACAAATGCTCTGCACAGGTTCACAGCTCACCCACTAGGGTAGGCAGCTCACATTTTGCTCAAGAACTGACTTGCGGGGGCATTGCTCATCTCCTGTCCTACTCAATGAGGAAAAAACCCAATCCCATGTGCCTCTGGAGTAACAGGGCTCCATTACCACTGCAGCATGTATTTTGAGAGCCAGCCCGAGGCCAACACATTTTTCTGACTTAAAGAAATGTTGACTCCTATCTTGAGGGCAGAGGGAACGCACAGTAAGTACCACTAAATGAATTATTAATTGCTCAGGTAAAATAATGAGGCCAGTTCCATCTTGAACTCCACCAGGATCCCTCAGGGCTCTCTAAGATATTGATAAGACGAGCATCTGATTTTGGAGCACTAATAATTTTGCAATTAACCAAAGTGAAAGTCAACTGTAAAAACGTTGTTGCAAGGACAAATTTCAGGTGGTGAGATGCAAACACTGCTAATTATTTTACTGCCTACATGAAGGCAGTGCTTCTGTGATGCAAAACAAGCAGAAGCAAGATTTTTGCCAACCAGAATTGAGGGAACCGTCAGCAAAACCTAAGCTAAGTGAAACAGAAAGAGGTTACATTTTGCCAGTGCCTGTGAACCAAGAGGGGCAGTGAGATATTTTTAAGCTTGGCTTTAGTCTTAATGTGCACTTCATCAAGCTGCCAGAGGACTCTTGAGTTTTTCTTCTCCCTCTTTGATTTACTCCCCTCTACAGGATCACTCTGTAAATCTCCGGTTTTAGCTGCCTTGGAGACAAAGTCACACAACTGAGAAATGGTATATTGCCTAAGAATGGTACTACAACATGAAAGCTAACGTATCTAATACCCTGCTGAGTATTTGATTATGGGTTACAAATGTGCAGTGATGCTAGGCCAAAGTTTTACTGATGGATCCTGCCCACAGTGAATTCTATCTCCCTAGAGCTGATCCAGAGCGTTAGCACTCTGGTACTTTCCATGCAGTTGCAAAAACTGTGATCCCTCTCTCATTCTCTTCCTCACAAATTAAACCCCCCACAATTTGCTATCCTCCAGTTTTCACATTTCCTGACAGCAACTTCCACCTGCAGGAAACCAAGGACAAAGAGACAGTTCTGAATGCGATAGCTGAGTCCACTCATGCCATCTGCATGCTATTCCTACCATTTTACCCCCTCGTTGCCGGCTGTGAGCTTGATAAAGCTTCTTCAACTTGGGGCTGACCTCTGCTAAGTGCTGTGCAAGCATAAAGATGACATGTACACGGTCCAGGAAAATCCATCTGCAAATCAATGGTAGTTCTCCTCACTTCGGAGAATCATAAAACATTTCAGGCTGTGTAGCTTCCAGGATACACTGGGCACAATGAAAAGGGCCAGAAAAGAAAAACTAACTATTGACAATACAAATGGAGAAGATGGAGCATTTTTATTCAAGTCTGCATACAGGTTCCATGTTCAGCATTAGAATGCAAACACCTTTCCCCATTTCTTTTCCCAGAGCTGGGGTCTGTTAGGCAATGACTGGATTAGCATGCTATCAAAGTAGCTTCCAAATTCCAATATTAGCTTTTTTTTTTTTCATTAAAACAACACAAAACAACACCAAAACTAAAAGCAACAATTGTTTTGCCATTGGCCAAGACTAATCAAAAGCTAGAACGTCTCGAGGCCAGTTTCTGGTGATCAGTGGTTTAGCCACCACAATCACCTCATGGTACTTCACAGCAATTCGTTTTGCAACTATGCCAGGTTCACGATCTCACCTTGAAAACAGAAGTTACTGCTCTGTATATTACCAGTCCAGTATCTTTCAGTAGCATTAAATTCATTTGAAAAGATTTTACACGGCACCTAAGTAGCTAATACCAACAGCTAAGTGCAAGGAAGAGAAGAAAAATCAAAATACTTGATACATAAATGATCAAGAGAAAACAAACTGCACAACATGAGAAATTTTGTCTCTAGAGCCAAAAGAGTTATTGAGAATAGGTAAAACACCACAGAAGCATTCCCAAAGAAGTTAAACTGATTCAGGCAGATAGGATGGTTAAAACAAACTGATGCAGGCAGATGGGATGGTAAATAATTTCACTGACGTATTTATAGAAGAGAGGTGAAATCCAGCTCCCAGAAACACTCAGAGAAAACCCCAGCCCTCAGATCTCTGTCCTAGTATCCAGAGGCGTGAGGCACAAACAGGAACTGTGAGTAAAAAAAGAGAGAAGGCGATCTTCATATGAAAAATATTTGCTCTGTACCTGAGGAGGCTCATCAGAGCAGCACAATCAGAATCACATCTCATGACAAGCAGAAGTAATAAAAGAGGAAAGATTTTGCCACAGAACAAAAATGAGGAGGCCTCTCTATCACCCCTGGCCCAGTGGGAGAAGTCCAATCTTTCAACTAGCAGTGAAATTCAACTCAATTAAAGAAGGACCCTAGGCACTGGCAATGTCTGTGTTCTGGAAGTTATCATCAGAGAATTACTGGGTTTTCAGGTAGACCTCAAGTATTCTTTGCTTATCGTGGAGAATTAGACTATTTGCATGCTCTTCAGTGTACTTAGAGAATTTACTAAGCCATTAGGACCATTAACATGATCTAATACTCTTCAGAGTTCCAGTTGCTTAGAGAGCTCACAAAGGATTTTCCCTCTCCTTACAAGCTGCCCGAGAGCAGAGCAATATTCCAATGTGACACACTGGACTTCGGGTCTGACTGCAACTGCTGTATCTTACAGAAATGTCTTAAGGCAATTGGATTGCCAATCCAGGAAAAGGAAAACAACTTCTTACCTAATAAAACCTTTGTTTTTATTTTTTATCTTTCTTCCTCTGCAGCATAGGCATCTCGCTGATAACTCTCAGCTGGCAGGAATTCTTTGGCCCCCACTGGCATCTCCTACGCACAGGCACTGAGGCAACTACAGAAATGTGTTAAATATTTGCAAGTAGCAAAGATTTCCAGAAAACCATCAGTGTTTTCTTAGAGGTTTAAGAAAGAAGAATTACCACCTTACCGGTAGAAAACTTTCACAATATACAGATCTTCCTCAGTTTAAAAAAAAAAAAAGAGCTCATACTTTTTTTCTTATCAAGAATATCCTACTTTTAGGACAGCTAACATTATAAGACAGCCCTAAACAAAGCCTGCTATCGGTGTTACCCCTCACCACTCAGTGAAGACACTCTCACATGCCAGATGGGTATGTCTGACCTTAAATGAGACCATTCTAGAATTCTTCTGGCCATTTTGACCAGACGGCTTTACAACGTGCAGTGAGAGCTCCTATCAAACTGTCCATTTGTATGATCCTAGCTAACACTAGCTCACATCTTTAAAAGTATAGCATAGGAAAAAAAAAGGTATAAGTGACAATAAAATAGTAGTTGTAAAGGATAAATAGCTGGTTTATCATTCTCCCAATAATAATAAACCAGTTCTTATTGCTTGGTGCTTCTTCCTCTCCTCACATTAGCTTAACCATTTCCAACTCACTAGAAGCAGATTAATGTGCTGTTATAGTTGCCAAACACCACACATATAAATCATGAATCTTTCTTAATACAGCAAAGACACAGGGAAGTTTATAATGACCTAATGTCACAGGAATAATGATAATTAACAATAATAAAAAACCCAGTTGTTATCCACATCAAGGTGTGTCCTGTGCTTTTCACTGTCATTTTCTTGATCTTCATTCTTTTCTGAACTTAGTTCTATATTCATCAATGTGAATTTTGGGCAAATCAAACTTTGATTTAGTAAAAATGGGAAAAGATTCATTACTGGGTTACTGAGAAAGAGCAAAATAACTTGAAGAGTGTATTTTTCTAAGAATTAAAATCATAAAACATATCAGTAATAACATGTAATAACAAATGTTGGTTTCACACTAGCATAGATTCAGTAATTTACCTCCTTGTCATGTGGTTGGTCTTAAGGTTGTTGGACACAGAGAGATTCAAGCAAGCATTCAAACTACTATGATTATTTCTGTTGTTCCCACAAACTTGGATGGCAGGGTTTGAATTAAATCCAGAATTGCCTCCTTGGTTTTGGTGAGATCAAAATTCACTTTAATCTGTGAGATGGAGCAGTAGTGCTACTGAGAAAACCAACCAAACTAAAACCCATTTATATGAACAGAGGAGAAATGCAGGATGATGGAATTTCTGTAGTTCTGTATGGAAGGAATTAGAAGGAAGGACATTTCTGTAATAGTCAGGGAAACTCCTGACCATAAAGTGATCTGAAAATACCAGGTAACCTTCCCAGAATTAAAGCAGTTTACCTATCACCCCCAATATAGGTTGGAGCTCCTGCATGGCATGAATTGCATTAGTTCACCACTGAAAGCACAGAAATATCTCCCAGACATTACCACTGGGAAGATGTTAAGCTGCCAAATGCATTTTGGCACAGTTTCTCATGAAAAAAAAAAACAAACCCAAAAAACCTAAAAGCTTTCCTTTTTAGAGTGGGTATTTTATTATTATTTATTAGTGCCAGGTCAGTCACTTGTGATGGTGACAGCCACACCACAACCAATGCTGTGTTTACCGCTGAAGAGAGCAGTGACTCTTTTCCCTCATTCTCCCTCCCTCCCTCCCCAGAGGTAATTTTCAGTGCAGGCAGTGATATGAATAAGGTGAAGGAACAGCCATTTTGTGGATCATTTGTCATAGTTACGTCAAAAAAAGGAAAACTCCAACTGCGGTTAAAGAAAGGTAAGAACTTTGGGAGGAAGCTTTAACACTTCTTCTACCTATTTGCTGCATGCAGTTCACCTTTGGACCGCATGGATAGAAAAAATATAAAAAAATATTCTTGAACTCCTTAAAAACCCCTTAGCTCCAGGAGTTATATTTATTCCTACTAGAGATAAAATGGAAAATAACAAAGCTTTCAATTTCTTGGAGCAAGGGCCACATATTGGAAGACAATAAGTACAACAGTAACATCACAAATTACGGTAAATTGAGTACCTAGCCATAATTTTCACTTCATTCTTTCCTGATAGGTATTAGCTTAAATTTGGTTACATTTTATGTGTACTCAACTGGAGTCAAGAGAGACTAAGCATACAGCTCCCCAAAGTAAGCACACAACAGTTAGGATAGGGAATGAGTTAGTGAGGTTGCAGGCATCCATCAGCCAAGAATGCACGAGGAAAGTAACAAATGAGTCAAGCTTTCTGTCTGTTCCTGATTATACTACTGATTCGCTATGTGACTTTTAAAATGTCATTTACAGAAAGGGTTTTTGCTAAGCAACTCGGGGTGTGCACACTTGAAGATCCCCAAAGTTTGGATATCAAGGCAAATTAGTTTGTCATTACTGGAACTGGCAACTAACTAAGGAGATATGGACATGGATTACAGGAAAAAAGTTACCAAGTTTAGCACATCATCGCCATCCAAGTGTAGTCCTCTCCAGAAGGGACCTTCTGAGGGACATTAGCTTGTTCATCTGTTCTTCAGTGTTCCAGTGTGTGGAAGAATAGCAGCAACTCCTCTATGGATAAAAAGCAGGAGTGGCAAGTTACTGTGTTGGGGTCCTGCAGTCCTCAGTGCTGGGAATAAAGCAGGGTATAGCCAAAACCTGCTGCCCACCTGCAGCTCTGACCTCACAGACCAGCCCTCACTAGTACCAGGCAACAAGAGGCCATGTGGGCATAAAATTGTCTTCACAATTAGCCAGGCATTTTATAATTGCAGACATTTTATGTGAATGCTTGCAATATACGAAGTGCTATCTTCTACATAAATGATTCTAAGATATCTCAGATGCCTTTTACTGTGCGAAACATCTTTGATTTCCAGCTGAAATCTACAATCTTTTCCAAATATCTTGTGCCTTATACCTACTGAAGAAGCAACAAAACGACATATTGATGGCCTGAGCAACAGAAGACACAGTGTACAAAAATTTGTGACCCAGCACAATGAATGCTCAAATCGCCTGTTGTGATGCTTCTGTGGTCCAGGGAACAGATCTTTTTTCATGATGGCTTACCTGGCTTTGAGTAGACTACCTGATGAGAATACCCAGACATCCCATGTAAGTGACTCAACACTAGAAAAAGAATCTCTAGCACCTCTGCATAAAAAAGGGTTGGAACCCATTAAAGAATGAGATATAATGGGAAGTGAAAAAGGGAAGAAAATTAGCGCAAGAAAATACAGATTAGAGTAGCGGGAGGGTCACCTTTCCAGTGACAAGGTCTCCATTAGTTCTTGAACTGCTCCACTTTTAGGATCTGGTGCCATTGTGCTCTCATCTTTACAGCCTGGCTGCTTCTCCTTTGTGAGGGGAAACACTGTGTGGCTAATGGAAAGAAGTTCAAGCAAGAAAAAAAAAAAAAACCTAAACACACAAATAAATAAATAAAATCCAAGTTGTGCATTTCACCATGACCATGTTTAGTCAGAGACTGAAAAAGGTGAGCACAATCTAGATCTAATTTTTCTTCAATTCAATCTCCAGGCTTAGTTTTAGTCTGAACACAACATCCTTGTCTGGATCTAATTTCCCAGACTGTTTTTATTGACACTATTGTGCTATATACGCACCTGCTACATCCCTCTCTTGGGGGTGATGGTGTTTCTGTGGTGGGTGAAGTGAATCCCCTATCCAGCGTAATTTGGAATCATCTATTTCTCTATCATGAATGCAAGGTGATACACAAATGTAAACAGTATTACAGTGCCTGTCTTTTGCTTTTGCAACAGGGAAAAACACGCTTTCTCACCATACATCTACAGAAAAAGCACTTTCCAAGACATCTTTTACCTCGCTGCTGACACATATTAGCATCTAAAGCATAAAAGCCCTCCACTATTAATTTTTAAATAATGAAAACACTATACCTTCTGAAACCTGTCACTTGATATAGATCTTAATCAGTTGCAGTCTCATTATGGCAATGTCTGCTGCAGTGAAACAGGGTTTGGAAAAAAATTTGTCATCTAGGGGAAAATTAGGTTTTTTTCAGTGCAATCCACAGCATCAAAAAAAAATTATAGCAGCATATGCCCTCTGATATATTTTATTGAATGCTAAATGTAGAAATGCACATAAACCAAATCCTGGTTAGTTTCAGCTTCCCATTAAAGTTCTGCCTTGGAAGCATTATGAGGGCAAGCTGCCAGATACAAAGAGAGTAGATACACTGTTAGGAAGGACAAAATTTTTTATACCTTTTCCTTTTACAAAGTGTTTGCAGTCAAATGATGCATGGCTGCCAGTACTTAAACAAGGAAGCAGACACTGTGGAGTTTTCATTTTGTTCTAAATCATCTTGCCCTCTATCTGTCTCTAGTTAGCCATGAACATTGCCACAGCAGATACACCTCTGAGACTCCCCTGAACGTCAGTCTCATTCGTGGGTGATTTTTCCCCCTCTTATATTTCTTGATAATTTCAAAAACACCCTAGAGAAGAACACCCTATAGAAAATAAGGTATTTTCACAGATGTTGGTTGCTTTGATAGAAGCTCCCTATGATGCTCATCGTTCCTGATCATCCATCTTTCTCACCCAGATCACCCTCTTGCAAGTATCAATATCCAAATTATTTTGGCAAATCTGAGACCCAACCTCTCGTTCTCAAGAGAGACAGAAGGATGGCATCTCTGAGACTACTATAAATATTTGAAATCCCTTCACCTGACATCCCAGCACAACACTGAGGGTAGGACAGAAAATAAAACTACCATTCTCCACCGTGTCAGTGGCTGGCGGAGTAATCCTGGATAAACTACCTAATTTCACTCAAGTCACCTTTGTTAGGCCATGAAATGGAGATGATAATTGCCATATTTTTCAGTCCATTTTGAGACTACAAGATCAAAGATGCCCTCAGTGTACATGCAAAATAGTCCCTACACCAACAATTGAAAACCTTATATCAATTAAACATAAGCTGCAAAATATTTTTGTCATAAAAAGCTTGTTGGAATACAAGAATTAACCAGGCTGAAACCTAAAGTGTTTCTGGTTTTAATGTAAAACGCCAACAACCCAAGTGTCCTGGGCATAGATGTGCCTGGAAATACTAAGATGCTTTTGCTGCTTGAGCTCTCCTTCTAGCTGACACCTCACACAAAGTGCATGGGATGCGCAAGCATGTAAGTAGGGAACCAGATCACAGAATCACAGAATGTTAAGGGTTGGAGAGGACCTCAAAAGATCATCTAAGTCCAAGCCTCCTGCCAGAGCAGGACCACCTAGATCAGGTCACACAGGAACACATCCAGGTGGGTTTGGAATGTCTCCAGAGGAGACTCCAAAACCCCTCTGGGCAGCCTGTTCCAGGCTCTGTCACCGTGAAAACGTTTTTCCTTCAATTTCTTTGGAATCTCCTATGCTCCCGTTTGCACCCATTGCCCCTTGTCCTATCATGGGATATTGCTGAGAAGAGCCTGGCTCCATCCTCCTGACACTCACCAGATGTTGCTGTATGCCATACATTAATCGTCCTCTCAAATGGGCATCTTTGGATAAAAAAGAAAAGCATCAGAAACCCTGTTCTTGTGTTCAAGATCAGCATTCATCAGTCATCAAACAAAAGGAACCAGCAGCCCTGTCACATCCCTGTGTGCCATGAAGCGAAAGGTAAGGTGATTGCAAATATGCTAATCCAATCCTACGCACACTATTCTGATCCCTTCTTTTGCTGAAGTACCTCCCTCTCCTTTTTGAGATGAGAAGTGTTGAAAGGATCACTGTGTACCTCAGCTTCTAGAAAGATGAAAATAACTGTGCAACCAAAGACACAAGACCGATCTTCCTTGTATGACCAGTGTGAACATCTACACAAATAAGAATGGGACTCAAATACTTCACATTAACCCTATCCCCGTTCCTTTAGATAATGACTGAAAGAATTTGATGCTTTCTTCTCCTCCCATCTTCTAATTTTTAGATTTTTTTTTTAATTTATTGGTTTCTTTTTTTAAATTTATTAATCATTTTATAATGATTTTCAAGTACTGAGAGCTGCTGTCTCCAGCCCTCTGAAGAAGGCTGACCAGACACATGATGTTGGTGAGCATGACCCTTTCAGACACCAAGCATCTCCTAATGAGGAGCAGCAGGCAGCAACATCTGCCTCTCTAGATCCAGAAACAGAAGGTGAAAATCTGTTGCTGAAGACTTCTTTATTCCAGATGGCAAAGCGGTGCCTCCTTCCACTTCCCAGACACTTAGATGACCAAGAAGGGCAGCACCCATTACAAGGCTTGCCTCTTAATGGAGGAGTGACTTTAAAAGATGCCACATAAGAGGAACTAGGAAAGAGATGAGAAAAATGCCTCCTCTGCATGTAGCACTGCTGGCTCTGTGTCTGCAATTGCTCCAGGGAGCTAAATGCCTTCTCTGCTGCTCCCCCTGGTCCCCTGAAAAAGCTTCTATCCCCTGATAAGCTCCCTCTTTTTAATTCCCAGCACACAGCCTTGCTCAGATAAGAAACGTCCTGCAACAACTGCCATTCTTACTGCTGCCAACCAAGACAGCTCTGTATTGGCATGAACACTTTTGCTGCCATTACTGCAGTTCTCTGACCTCACATTTCTCCTTGCCAGGGTGGTAGCAGAGCCACTGCCTCCCCTTTGCTGTGAGTGCACTCTCAGCACTTTGGTAGCTATTAGTACATGTCAAGGAACTTGTAAGCCCATGTTCAAAGCATGGTCTGTGAATGAAGCATTTTTAGTCACACCACCTCTGTGCTGCAGATGCATTTCTATGGCCATCTTTGCTCTTCTCTCATCACTGCATTGATGGGTCAACTCAGATTGGATGTTATGAAAAAGTCCTTCACCATGAGGGTGGTGAGACACTGGAACAGGTTGCCCAGAGAGGTGGTGGAAGCCCCATCCCTGGAAGTTTTTAAAACCAGGCTGGATGGGGCTCTGTGCAACCTGCTCTAGTGGGAAGTGTCCCTGTCCCTGGCAGGGGGGTTGGAACCGGATGGTCTTTAAGGTCCCTTCCAGCCCTGACAATCCTATCATTCTATGATTGATCACAGTGTATTTCCTTTAAGGGAAATAACAGATTAACAGCCTTCAAGATAAGGGAGATACATGAGTCTACACCTACCAAAAATGTGTCCCTTTGTCAAGGAAAGTGAATTATTACAGATTCTTCCTCACCTCCAAATATCTCTTTCCACGTGATGCAGTTTATAAGCAGCAATATGGCATAGGTTCTCCCTAGCAGGCAGAACTACATGAGTCTTAACTTCTTTTCCTACTCTTATTGTTTGTGATTCATTACTAATCACTCTGAAAATAAAGCAGTCCTCAAAACTTATATGCAATACATAGCCAGGCTAAAATTGCAAATACAAAATCACTTAAAATATACTCAGACATCTATAAATCACGGGAATAATACTGATCCCTAAGGTAACTGTACAAATATATGCTGCACCTCTAGAGATTGCATACGGCTCCAAACTCATGTCCCAACAATATTTATGCTTGCAAATGGACTTTTACTAAGAATTAGGGTAGAAAAGGTATTCCTATAAAGGAAGCCGAAATTTGCTTCCTTTCTCTCTCACCAAAACTTTGACCCACACAATATGTTATTAGTAATCTAATAAATAAATAAATAAACTGTGACCCAGGAGAGAGGACCTGGTTTCATTTTTTCATGTCCTCTCTGTTTCTCAGCTCCTTTCTTTGCCTTCTTGTAGCACTGCAGCATTCATTGTTTTTCTAGACTTCATTTTATATACCTTTTACAGATCACTTGTACTGTACACTGGTATCAGTTTCAAACGAGTAAGGCTGAAATCACTAAAAATTCCTTACTCCAGACTTTTCCTCAATTTGCATCCAGTTGAAGGTTACAGAGATGCAGACAAATACAGACATACTGCAATTTTCTATGCTGATGGTAAAATAGAAGCAAACCAATTTTGTTTATATGTGGAGGAAATGCATCCTAAAGGATACCTTTACACGGATGCTTCACTGTTCTTTTAGGAGCTCTTTACCAACACTTTGCATTCCTTCAATTGCTCAGTTGGGCTCTGTTCAATAATAAATATCTAGCTACAGCAAAGTGTGGGTTTGTGTTTAACAATACTGGATTTTAATTATCTCTTCCTCTATTCCCCTTAATTTTAACTATCTTATTGTTTATCTTGATAAATTAATTGTTCTTTTTTCCACTTACACATTATCTCTCCAGCTAATTATTATGCACTACTTTCTACTTGTACTACAGCTACCTTTTTGATGTCCCCTCTTACTAATTACCTTTAAGCTCTCCCCTGCTGAACATTTCTTCTCTCGTAGGATCCAGCATAACACTCTGTGTAAGCAACTGGGTGCCATAACCGAGATGAGACTGCATTTTGTCCCTCAGAGAGACAAAATACTTTCCCAAATTTCTGCTCTGACCTTTAAAAGAAAGTTTGCTGGAAAATAAAGGTCTGGGCTATGAATTACACACAAATTTATATACGAGATGACTTGCCTCTTCTGTACAATAAGGCTTCCCAGTTGGTTTGGCAGCAGCCTGCAAATGCAAAACAATAACAGCATCTGGACATCTTTTTAGTATTACCAGTAAAAGTACTTCTCTGCAGATGGAGGGCTCACGAGCTCCATCTCAGCAGGGCTGACCTCACTCAGCAAATGAGAGATAGCTCATCCCACAGAAATTAATTTTAATTCCTATAGCTTGGAGACACTGAGTGGCTCCTGCTGCTAGCCATGATCCTCCTCTGCCCAAAGCCATCATAAGCCAACCCCTACAAAGTTCAGAGGAAAGGACAGCCTTTGTCCCTCCTCTTAATAACACCTTCAGATCACTTTGATGGGTTTTCAGCTTCTCTGTGCTTAAAGTAAAATTTCCCACCAACAGACTGGTGATGTGTAGCACTTTCTCTGCTCGGCTTTTCTGAGACAAAGAAAAATACCAGTGACCCTGCCTTCCTTATGGGGTAATTTCTCCATGTGCCTTTGCATTTATTTCTGATGACTACAGGCATGCCTAGCCTTTATTTCTGTTGTTCTTTTCTACCTGAGTAAACTTCTCAGAGCCTCCACTTCCCATCTGCATTTTGCTACAGTCCCTAGTAAGCTCACGGCACTCCTGCAAAACATGAATGAGGCTATTAACCTTTCTATTGCTTGACCAAGCATGTCTGGATACCGTATGTTCACTGTTCGTGCCAGGGATGTTCCTGAGGAAAGTTCAAACTTAGGTGGAGCCAAAGGCAAGTGCAGAGAATTATAGAATGGTAGGAAGGGACCTCAGGAGATCACCAAGTCCAACACCCCTGCCAGAGCAGGATCATATAATCCAGCACAGATCACACAGGAACGCATCCAGATGGGTCTTGAAAGTCTCCAGAGAAGGAGACTCCACAACCTCTCTGGGAAGCCCCTTCCAGGGCTCTGTGATCCTTACAGTAAAGAAGATCCTCCTCATGTTGAGGTGGAACTTCCTGTGATCCAGCTTACATCCATTCCCCCTTGTCCTATTGCAGGGTACAAGTGAAAAGAGGTTGCCCCTTTCTTCTTGACACCCAGCCCTCATATATTTATACACAATAATTAGATCCCCCCCAGTCTTCTCCAGACTAAAAAGCCCCAGGTACACTATATACACTTTCCAAAGCTGATGATAAATATGGTTTTGTACTCCTGGAATAATGACACTTCTGTTTACGTGAAGCAGCTGCTATGGATGAACACCATAAATTTTGCCGGCTTGAAAAGGGACTACAGGAAACAAGCAGAATGTTACACTGTAGTTTCATGACAGCTAATTGTCACACGTGGGTCCGGAAACATGGTAGACAAAATTATTTGAGATTGGCTTACAGAGAAAAACAATTACCCCTCATGTTATAAAGGGTTTATGGCTTGAATCAGACTTGATTAAAGCGTAGCCTATGGAAAATTACACTACTGCAGACACATGCTCCGCAGACTCCAAATACACACGCAAAAGTTTGCTGCTGCTGTTTCTCCACACTGTATATTGGAAAATATGTTTAATGTCCTACAGGAGAAATCCAGTGCAAACACCATGTGTAACTGGACATTTTCTAAGAGTATGTCCTACTTCTCCAAACGAGCAATAGGTATGTGAAATTACCTGTGCCAGAGGTTCCTGTTGCAAGTGCCTATAGAAATAGCCCTAAATTCACCGCACATATAGCTACATATACTGTTAATGATGCTGCTGTATCAGAAGAGCCCTTGAACTGATGCCAGTCATCTGCCGAGCTCAGGGCAGTCTAGATACTACCTGAATCTGCTTATTTGCAAAACCATGGGAATTTTGCCAGTTACAGACCTTAGGTTATGCCTAGTGAGCTAACTATGGCACTGAGCTCTTCTGCTTTGTTACCTGCTTCTAAACATGACTTTGGCTCTGCAGCTGCTGAACACACCACTGTATTTAGCAGCAATGCTAAAGACAGTTCCTGTACTGAATATGTAAATAATAAATAGCTATATTACTTCAGCACCAAATATTAGTACACTACAGGCTCCAGTTTTACCTTTTAGGATGCTGAGAGTACTGAGAAAGTATTGTGCAAAACATTTGTTTCCAGATTTCCAGTTCAGCGTCACATGGTGCCTGTACAGTAAAACTGTATCACCTGTCATTTTCCATGAGAGGTGCTGCATCATGAAAGCTTGAAACAAATGTCCAGAATGACATTATCAAAGAAAGCAAAACTTGTGATTGGTGCTCATCAACAGCGATGACAAGGAAGAAGAGCAGAGAGATTTGTCTCTGCAGGGACTTGAAAGCTAATCTAAGTTGTAATGATTGATAGTCATCACCTGAACACTGAGAAGCTGTGTTTGCAGAATTCAATGGTATAAAGGGCTTCTCTACCTTTAATCTACAGTATGGATGAAGAATACTGCAGGAGGAATAAGAGAGACCTCACAGTAGTTAATACATGCTGGATTTTACCCCCCTTTTATACACGTGCATTAATAGGCATGTATCTACACCCACTTCTTACCACAGAACAATGCCCACGACTCCCAGCTATCAGCCCTGCAGTTATACCGGAATGGAAGAGCAGAAGCTGAGTTTTAACAAATTTCCCCTCAGCAAACATCTTTGTCTTTTCCTGGGCACATCAACTTTCTCCACTGAGACTGAAACCCAACCTAGACAACTGTCATTCTCCTTAAGGAAGCCCCATCCCCACAAGCTCCACATTTCCAGCTCTTGTATCACAGTATGAGACATCATATCTCAAACGTGCTTTCTTGGTAGAGGCATTATGAGCACTAGTCTGCAAAATCTCATGCTTGTTTTTGAAAGTTCTGCATTAGTGATTTCGAGATGTCTTGGAGAGGGATCTAGATAGATTGGACCACTGGGCAATGAATAATGGGATGAAATTTAACAAGTTGAAATGGCAGATTCTGCAGCTAGGTTGAAGTCACACCAGGCACAAATATAAATTGAGAGAGGAGTGGCTGGAGAGAAGCACTGCAGAAGGATCTGGAAGTGCTGGTCAAAAGCAGGCTCAGTGTGAGCTAGCAGTGTGCCCTGGCAGCCAAGAGGGCAAACCCATCCTGGGGTGCATTGGATACAGTACAACCAGCCAGTTAAAAGAGGTGATTACCTTGATGGAATTGAGTATTGGTGCAGCCTAAACTTGAGTACTGTGTGCAGTTCTGGATCCCAACATCTAAGAAGGATGTTAAGGTCCTTGAATTTGTCCAGAGGAGGTTGCAGCAAAGCTGGTGATAGGGCTGGAAGGCATGTCCTGTGAGGAGCGACTAAGGGCTCCAGGCTTGTCTAGTTTGGAGTAAAGGAGGCTGAGGGGTGACTTCATTACTCTCTCCAGCTTCCTGAGGAGGGGAAGTGGACAGGAGGTGCTGATCTCTTCTCCTTGGTATCCAGTGATAGGATATATGGGAATGGGTCAAAGCTGCACCAGGGGAGGTTTAGACTAGACATTAGGAAGTATTTCTTTATTCAGAGGGTGATCAAACACTGGAACAGTGAGAAAGGTGGTTGCTGCCCCACGTCTGTTAGTGTTTAAGAGGCATTTGGACTTAACAACATGCTTTAACTTTTGGTTTGTTCTGAATTACTTGATCATTGTAAGTCTCTTCCAACCAAAATACTCCATTCCTTTCCACTCTGTTCTAACACATGTGAAAGCCAGTTTTGGAGGAGTTAGTGAAAGCACTTGTGTTACCTACGGTTGTGACTACAAAGGCTGCAGGATCATGGGACTGATGTATTGTCTTAGAAGCAGACACCACTCTATTTGCATACTTAAATAATCTGCATATTTGAATACTTACATAATATTACGGAATGCGTGTACTACAGAAAAATGCAAAAGTACTGTTTGGGACCTTACATTCAGATACCATACAGCTCTTTGATCAATCAGAAATTATTTGGGTGGGTGGGGAAGTGAATTGTGTGATGATCAGCAAGCTCACCTGTGTGGAAGGAACTGAAAATGCACGACTTTCCTCATTTGCCCTACTTCTTACTAGAGGCCCAGAGAGATGATGACTTGCTATCATCAGTTGCAAAATTACCAACACGCTATTGCAGCTGCAAGAGAGTGATTTAAAGGTGTTTGCTTAGTGGATAACAAATCCAGCTTACCTTATGTCCTTAGCAATCCCAAACAATGCTGCTCCTAATGGTACTACCATGACACTTTAGAATTCAGAACGAAATTTCTTTATAAGTGATTTATAGTGATTGACTTACCATTCCTAAATGCTTAAGCAGTAAATCTTTTAAAGCCAGTACTAACAACTATTACCTCTACAGCTCCACAGCACAAGGACAGAAATGCCCACCACACAAAGCAGTGTCCCCTGCTCTGCATGATAGGCACTAGGCTTCTTGTCAGAGTTGACCCTAAGGAATAAGGTCTGTCCCTTCCATTTGCTTCCAAGGAGGTTTGTTGCCCCTGGGAACCAGGAAAGGAGATGTTGCCTCTAACAGTTGTATCTGATTGTCCCCTGAAGTAACAAGCAAGAAGTAATATGCTGCGTTGCTTATGGGACAGAGCAAAATACATGGGCACCTTTTCCCAAGGCTTTACAGTAGTGCCAGGTCCAGGTGACAATCTGGTCAGAGGGGACAGTGCAGATCGAAACCTCCCTAAGGACTAAGCCAGGACTCTTCAGAGGAACAGCAAGAGCAAGAGACAGTCTTACAGAAGTAGCATTTTGACAAGTTGTATAGCATGGCACAAGGTCAGTCATCTGTGTTATCATGCAAATCAAAGAGAATTTTTAATCATCTGCTCACACGTGCTGATGTGCTGAAATTTAACAAAGAGGAAGAGCAGTACAATTAACAGGAAAGAAAATAATGAGAGCTTAGTTGCATTTAAATGAGATCTTAGTTGCATTTCAAAACAGAGCAATTGGCTGACTTCCTCCAGATGTTACTGAGGTTTTGGTCCAGCAGGTGTCCCTGTGATACAGGGTACCCCCACAAAGGACCTGCCGGCTCTGTTTTCAGAGACAGGCAGCCCCCTGGGTGTTATCTGGCATTTCCCTGTGTGTCAGCCCCAGCTGTAACACGGGTGAAGACACCACAGAATAGGTAGGGTCGGACAGGGTGGAGGGTTTTTGCCATATAAAGTCTACTTTCAGTAACTACCTCTAGACTTGGAGTGAAAAGGGTTCTTCACACTCTTTCTGTACAGCCTAATAATAATAAACAAAAAAAAAGCTTTAATCATCTGCCTTCAAAATATGTGCCCTGATAATGCATTTAACTGGAATGACAGGATGCTTATGGCCAGAAGGGCACCCCACATGTCAGCCCTGTCTCCAGGTCTGGAAAGCTGCTTGGGGAGGATCGGGCTGCTCTGGTCCAGAGAGCTGTTCTGTGCAGTCCCTCTGTGCCTCACCCAACAGCAGAGGGATTACAAGATCCTGAATCTCTTGAATTCTCTCAAGATGTCTGACTGTGCTCTTTCTAAATAAACTGAAACTGCAGTTGCTTAATCCATCGTTTTCACATGTACCCTGGTGTGTACATGTCTGCTTCTTGTCCAGAGTATCTGCCTCCTTTTTGGCTGTGCTAGTTACTAAATGTATTTAAGCAGCAAAGCAGCAGAAAATAGAGCTCATTAAGTTGGTTATATATCCATGGTTAGGCTGCAAACAGGATCAGGCAGGCTAGATGGCTCTTCTTGGCCTCTGTTGCCTGATATGTCAATTATGAACAGCAAGACCTGCCTTCCTACAGGCTAGAAGGTTTGATTTGGGCACAGAGAATGCATAAGCAGGCTGAGATCGTTGCTGCCTTCGTAGCTGCTCACTGCCAGCGCTGGCTGGGGATGCTGCCTCAGCAAGCATAAGCAATGGCACATGAGCCATAACATGCCAAGTTCTGGCAGCTTAAAGTTTGCTGCAAATGCCTCAAATGCAAGGAACTACAGAAATGGTGAGCAGTCTGTTCGTATTAGATGTGACATGCTTATTTCTTTGGTGTTGAGAAAGAGATCTCACTTTCAGACACTGCGAAAACAAGACAGGGAAAAGCAACCATCAACGTAAAGCTAAGTGTAAGGCTCAGCATAAATTGACCCATCCCTAGCAAGCTCTTGGGCCTCAGCTGCTGTTATCCTCATATGGCTAATGATGCTGATTTACATCAGCTGGAGTATTGGCCCACAGTACTGAGAAGAGCTAGGAAAAATAATGAAATGGAGGCTCTTAACCTAGTCATTTTTTAATTTAATTTTTTTTATCAAATAAAAAAAAACCCTAACCACAGCTGGATGTTCTCCCAATTTTAACATGCAGATTTTACACAAACAGACCATTTTTGAGAACTCAGTGGATTCCTCCTCACCCCACCTCCCCTTCCTTCTTTGGGTTAAATAACACAATGTTTAATTTATTTCTTTAAGAAGAACCATTTTAAGGTTTTGGGGTATTTTTGCTGTAATTAGAGGGCTTCCTGTATTTGCCACTAGGTCTGGTGCCACATGACTGGATGCCATGAGGAAATTACTGACGTGTCTGAGCTGCCACGCAGTGTTCTGTATGCACTGTGATAAACGCAAAAGGAGCAAAAGGGAAGGTTTTGCTGTCTGTCTCGGGCACTTCACAGCCACTGGCAAACTGCAGCGATCCTCAGCTCCTGCTCGATTGGCATTCAGGACCTGTGACCAGTCCTCCAGCCTCTGACGCTGGATACAATCTGCCATTTAGCCACCACAGTGGAGCATGTTTTGCAAGCCATTACAGCAAGCTCTCAAGGCAAAGGGAAAGCTGGCTCATGAATACTAACGTAACTCTCTGTCATATTGACCTGTCTGTGTTCCTGTAACCCAAGAAGGAAAAAACCTTACCCTTCAGGCATCTATTCACCATGTCACGTTTTCTTTTTGAAAGCTTTTCAAGGTAAGACATCCAATTTACTGCTATTTCTTTCTCTGCAACCTGATAAGGACCGATAAAATTACCAGGCACAAAGACTCTTATGAAATATTCCCGTTTCTCAGCACACACAGGAGTTATGCAAGGACAAACAATTCTTAGCAAAAGTGTCACATCCTGGGGGACATCATGGTGCTTCGGGAGGCTATGAAAAAAGGAAAGCTGTATTTGATAAAACAACCATAACTCACACAATAAAGGGCTCTACAGGATCTGGTCAGAGCCACCTGCACCTAATTCACAATGTTCTATCAGTCCAAATTTAGGCAGATAGAGTATTTTTTTTTTCTTCAAAGACATCAGAGCAATTGGTAAAGCACTAACTCTCACAATAGTCCTAGGAAAAATGCATTCTCTCTACCGTGACACAGGGAGGAACTGTGGTAATAAAAGGTTCAAGCAATCAAATAGTGAGTGTGTAAGGCATAAGGCTGGTATCTTGAATCTATCATCTTTTGCCCTCTAAAGTAGTCATTTTTTTTTACTCATTTTTGAACAGAGTAACTCTTCCCATGCCTGAGGACCCTGGCAAAGTCTCTTCTTACTATGTCTACTTACTTCTGCTAGTCAAAAGTAGGGAACATTGAATATTCTGCAAAAAACAATTCAGAAGGCAAGGCATTTTCCACTCTCATTTGCAGTGTGCACACATACTGGTTGAAGGCAAACACATTTTAGACAAACTGTTGCATTTTGGGTTTCTTACCCAAACATTAGGTCAAGCTCTGGATATTTTCTTCAAGTCAGGCATGACATTGAAAGAAAGGCCTGTGATTCTGAAACCCGGGATATCTGCATTTTCTTCTCACATAGTCCTCAAAGCCCAAAGGTTGGGCTCTGTGTTGTGAAGCTGACCCCAGTACTTCAATGCATGCATGAGTCTCACTCCAAACTCAACTGACAGTTGAATCTGACTACCCCTGAGTGTCATTTCAAAGAAATTACGTGATTTCTCCTTTGGCTGCAGGGCGTGAAACTTAGTGTCCCCGAAGCTCAGCATGCCTATAAAAGGTCACAGGTGAAGGCTGGCAGAACAGTGTAGGTCAGCTTGGCACCTCTGCAGCTGGTAATCGTTCTGCATGGAGCTGATGCTGGACCAGCCTAGGATCACAGACCTAGAATGTTTATAAACCTTTATGACCTTTCTACTAACCCAGACCCTTACTGCTTTGGTTTAATTATGTCATACTCCTTAGATATTTAGTATATACCTGAGTTCCTAAGGTCTTTTTTCTGCAGGAGATATTATTTTTATGTTTTTGCTGCTGAAGTTCCATGGAAAGCATGAGGGAAAATTAAATGCATTGGAAATCTTAAAAAAAATGATTAATTTTGGTTTTCCTGCAACAGGTCAGGAATTGATAACAGTTTTCCTGCAGACATGGAGCATAACTTATTTTATGCACATTGCTTTAAATTAACTTGGTTAAGATGAAAGACAGGTTTTAAACCAAGACCAACTTCATATATGGCTTCTGTCAAAATCTACTTGCTCTAATTTTATAGGTTGACCCAGGTTTGAACGCTCCTGAGTGGTTTGATCAGCAGTACAAGAAAAAGAGCAGTTATAAAATCCAAATGTTGGTTCATTTCTTCAAAGTTTGGATGTGGGACCCTTATTCGGGTCCATCTTTAATTTGTGGATATCACAAGATACATCCTCACACTAAAATATACTGTAAAAGCTAAATTAATTTTGGAACTCATTAAAGTCTTGTTAAAAAGCAATGAGAAAAGTCGTGTTTTTAACAGGGACAAGATCAGCATCAGGTTGTGTAAGAGGCCACTCTCCTAAGTGAGCCTGGTGTGGCTTTCCAAAAGAAACCCCTTGTTTCCAGGCAACCAGGGCTGCAGCTTCTGCCTCTTAAATTGTAACCGTTGTTGCACTTTGCTTATTCATTCTTCAGTAAATGGAGGAAAGTTTCCATTCCCTTTGATGGCTAATGTACTTTATGGTTCAGGAAACAGCCCTAGGTTTGGTGGTTTCTACTTAGAAGAAGCTCAGACCTAAATGAAAAGGAGACAGAGCCATCCAGGACTTGGAGGTCACAGACAAATAACAAAGTTCTGAGTGCTTCAACTACGTGAGCTGGAGGAACATTTTCAGAATTATTTTTTTTTTTCTGTGAAGAGGAGTACATGACAAAGTATTTGGATAGACTGAAAAGCTTTACTAATGTTTGATCAGATTGTTTCTGAAAGAAACTTTCCTGGAAAGAAAAGCACTTCAAAATGAAGACATTTGGTTTGATGCCTCCAAAATGAGAGTTGGGTTTTTTGGGTGGGTTTGTTTGTTTTGGTTTTTTTTTTTTTTAATATTTTAAAGCATTTCTTGCTTTGCAGGTAACAGAAATTCTAGTTTAAATTTGGCAATTATTTCATTTGAAGAAAACATTTAACTCATTTGGAAATGTTATATATCTATTATTTAGTATTTGTTTAAAAGCAGCAAAATGAGCGCACCAATTCGTGTCTTACATAAATCCCTAAAAGATATGCAGATGTGGTGCTTAGGGACATGGTTTAGTGGTGGAGTTGGCAGTGTTAACAGTTGGACTTGATCTTGAAGGTCTTTTCCAACCTAAGTGATTCTATGTTGTTAAACAATCTACTTTTATTTTAAACAATTAACTTGTGCTTTCTTCTCATAACAACACCATTGCCCTGTACAAAATAAGGTAATTATAAAGAAGTACTACAATTTTGAGGGAGAGGAGGAATAGGACCAGCTACATTTGGGACAGGTACTGCATTTAGATGATCTATTAATGTAGTTTCAGTTTTGCAACAGAGCAGCCGAGAGCTAAGTGACTTCATTACAGCCCAGCATTATAAGTAACTGGAATAGGGACCCAGACTCTGGTGCCTTGTGCAGAATGCCCCATAAAACTGACCTTAAAAATCAGCTGCTCTTATTTATCACAGTGCACAAAGATTTCCATTTTTATTGCAATTTGGGAGCAGTGCTGAATATTTTAGATCAAAAAGCAAACCACGTGGTTGGGTCTAGTTTTGTATAATCACAGCTTCTTCATCCTTTATTTTGTTAACTAAACTGGGATTTTCTGGAATAGTAATGGAGTGCAAACCATAATGCCCACAGAGAGACTATTTGTTGGGTTTCTTACAGTGAAATGTTTGAGAGACACAGGAAGAAGTGGGGAAAACTTAAGGTAGAAAAATATGTTCCATCTCTCAGTTGCCTCCACCTCTTGCTCACAAGCAACAAAGATTTCAAGGAAGATAATGAGAAGTAGCGGTTCAGGACGGAACTAAGACCACTCCTTACTGATACCCGTTTCCAATAGGTTTTAAATCCATGGGATAACAACAAATGTAGAACCATCTCATCAGCTGGTGTAAATCAGAGTATTCCTGCTGAAGTAGAAGTACATATATGGCTTATGCCTTGCAGAATATCTGAAGTGGAAACATAGCCTCAAACCAGGAGCTACAATTCCTGAGATAGTGATCACTTACTGAAGAGATTTACAGGAGGAAAAGACATTCTTTTCATCTACTACAAAGACCCATTTAAGTAATTTTTCAGCAACAACTCAGCTTGATAATTATCGTGTTGTGCGTTGCACATGCCTACATGAAAAATAAAATGAAAGCTAATTTTAGAGTTCTCATTCAAGCCTGCAGTTAGTCCTAAATCTTGATGAGCAGCTCCAGTTATTATCTTCTATTTTTAAAATATTTTGATTGATTTTCCTATTCTACAGAACTAAACTGTAAATCATTTCTGCTCGTTTCAAAGCTTTTTCTTTTAATCAGTATAAAACAAATGAGCTCTGATATAAAGACAGAGAGGAAAAAAAAAATCACCAAGTAAAACAAAGTTCTCTCTGTTACTGGAATTATCTGCCTGGAGAAAGCACTCCCCTTTCTCAAACTGCTTAAAATTAATATTTTTCCAAAATAATGCTACTTCTCCACTGCTGTTCATTCATATTCTTTTTGGCTATCATATCGGTCACAGATTACTGTGAAAGCTAATAGCCTTGGTCAACAAGGCATGCAGAGGGGATCCCAAAGCATGTTTATACACGCATGAAAGCCTGTCATGGCCAATGAATGTGCATAAGCCTGTGAGCTTCAGAATGGTCCCTGGTGGTACCGAGCATCCTGGCAGAATTGGTCTTGTCCATTGCAGTTGCTACTTGATGGCTGTACTCTAATGAGAATACACACAGTGAACACTGACCCAACTTATAGGCAAGAAAAACCATAGTAAAAACCATTTTTCTACTAATTGTTGAAATCCTCATCTGGTATTAGAGTTCCTCTGTGAAAACTATGTAGTGAAGAGGGTGCTAGGGGTCTTAGAGACCTTGGCCATAGGCATCATGGGAGACATAGACATATCTCCAGCACAAAATGGGTTGGTTCTCTCCATCTAGGTGAGCTCAGAGGTGCTTACCTCACTTTCCGGTGTCCTCTCCTCACCTCACTCATTTTGAAAGGAGAACAAGAGTGGAAGGAAGGACACCTCCGAGAAGGAGCTCTGGGGCTGAAGCTGCATGGGAGCTCATGACTTCCAGTGGGAGTAGTAATGAGGATATTTCTCTCTCACTATGAATGACATTTTCCTGCAGGCTAGCTGAAGTGGCTGATTTTTTTTGGATGCCATTAGCAGCTGTTCAACCCTTCCTAGGTCACACAGAGTGGCTGTCTTCCAGATGGAGACTGTTCATTTCAGCTGGAGTCTATTGTCATCATTCACTAGCACAGCTCTTGGACTTTGCTATTTTGTTATTCTGGACAATATAACAAAAAGTTGCTTTTAAGAGAAAGGTAAAGATTACTAGCTCAGGCAAAGGTCTTCATGGAGAGTTCTGGAAATCTTGCCTGTCACCATGAAATCAGACACCTAGTAGTAGGATGAAGACAGCTTTAGCCTCTTGCTCCCTCTGCAGCAGTACACACTGTCCTGGGTACTGACACTGCAATGCTTCCAGCGAGAGGGACCAGAGAAAAACATAAATCACTGAGCACTGGGCTTTCCCCAGTCCTAAGGGGGCATCTCACCCATCTGCTGTGGCAGGGGTGGTGCCTTAGCCATGCACTCAACTCTGTTCCTCTCCCATCTTTCCCATGGGATGGGGGCTTTCATGGCTAGAGCTCACCACAGCATGACATATGTGGGCTCTGTATTTTGTAGCAAGTCCTAGAGGCCCAGAAAGGGTAAGTCCTTTCTTAATTTTTAGCTGCCTATCATCATTAGAAAGCCACTTCAGCATTTTGGATAGGGAGGAAGGGATCACAAAAAAAAACCCACAAAACCCAAAGCTGAACCACCGAAGCCAGTTTTCACGTCATTTTAAGATTTTAACTTGGGCTATTTCAATTTGTAAACCTTCAGTTTTTAAAAAGTAACAGTAACTCCACATTCCCTTTTCACTATGCCAGCTGAATGCCTGACAGATGTTAAACATTATTTGCTTTTTGGCTTTTTACTTTGCCTAGTTTATCCCAACCTACAAAACCTCAAGGACATAAAGCATTATAAAAATAAACAGCACCAGTAGCAAAACTGTCATTCTCAAGAAGAACATTTGCCTCATTAAACTGCAGAATTTCCCAAAACAGTGAAATGTATTTTTTACAAAAAGCAGCAACTTCTCTGTTAATGAAAAACAATGTAGAGAACCTTCTTTCCTAGATCATTAATGCCAGTCAATCTGCCAAGGATTTACAATACAATGAGGAAAGACGTGACCTCTTCTCGGGAGAATCTGATCAGTGTAAGAACGTAGTTCTGGGACACTCCAACCTCCTGCAGAAAACTAGCTTATTCACTGGGGGAACTTGAAATTGTGTGACCAGCATGGTCACAGCAAGAACCAACCATGGGATTAGAGGTACAGTAAAGCTTGGACCATTACTTGCTCTCGGTCCCAGCAAGTGGGGGTACAGGAGTAATATGAACAATGCAACCTGACAAAACTAGTAAGAGAGAAGAAACTAGACTTGGCTTCTCTTTCTTGGGTTAAACTGTACAGATATGAATTGATAATGAAGTCCTTAAAATGAAAGAGCAGCTGGATCCTATTCTGGAACTATCCTTGTGCCCAGCAGCACACCATCATCTTGCCGGTATGTAGGAGGCAGGCAAAAAAACCCAGACAGATCTTGGGATGAAATGCAAGGGGGAAGAACTGGCTGCCTTACAACAACGGATGGAGGGCCATCTGAGGAAACAGTTTCTTTTCCTTGGAGTTCTGTGTGGCTTTACAATCTGTTAGTGTGCCTGCATGT
The DNA here is from genome assembly GCA_033439905.1 of Ceryle rudis. Lineage (NCBI taxonomy): Eukaryota > Metazoa > Chordata > Aves > Coraciiformes > Cerylidae > Ceryle > Ceryle rudis. Next base: position 20,929 of record JAAGNO010009114.1, on the reverse strand, counting down.
GCCAAAATGCTCTGCTAATGTTACTCCAAACAGGATACACATTGCCTGGAATATTAAGCCTCACGCAAGATCACCGTCTTACACACTTAGGCTGGAGCCAGAGAGGAAGAGGATAATGCCCTTCAGGTGGCAGCATCCAAAATGAACTCATTGGGCTCACTGTAACAAATAAACATGCCTATTGAGGATTGGCTTCTGCCATTAAAATTGCAGGCATGCTCTGGGCTCGTCCTGATGATTCCTTGCGCGAGACGAGCTCCGATCTGTGTTGTAGCATGAATCATAATTCACTGTGCAGTTTATCCTCTGACATTTCTTTTTTAATATATAATTCCACACATCCTAGCTTCTACTCACTTTTAGTAGTTTAAGAGCTTTTCCTTCTTTAAGGTTAAAAATGGAGGTTTGGACTCCCAAACTCATTGCAGACATTATTAGTACAACAACAAGAAATTAAATATAGCTTATTTTACCTGTTCAGGGATTTAAATTCATTCTGCTTCCTTCATAAGATTATCTGATCAAAGAGCCAAGCATCAGTCACTGAAAAATACTAATGAACTATAGAAGCTGTACCTTGAAGTTCCCTGGGAATGGGAATGTAGGCATTTTGTCCCTCCCAAAGTACTAAACACTGATCTCTACCCAAAGCAGCCTGAGGAACCATATATTTTTCCTCATATATAACAGATACTTTCTCAGTCCTTCTGTGAACCATGAAGTGACATAAGGAACTCCTGTCAATTAACAGTTTATATCTGAGAATGTCAGACACTCGAACCAGAGCCACAAATAACAAAAATGACACCTCTGACAGGAGAGAAAAGAAGACCATGATCTCAACTCTTTCCTAGGCCTCCTGTCTGCAAGAGGCGATCTGTTTGATGTTGAGAAGCCCCTTCACACTTTGGGACAGGTTTTTCCCAGGGCAATTGATGGGTTTGTGAAAGACAATTCTAGTACTGTTCAAGTGGGGTAAAAGGAGAGAAGAAATAAGAAAGAAAGCAACTTCACTCTTGACCTCCAAGCTGTGCACCCATGACTATAATTAAAAGCAGCAGCTGACTCTCTTTTGCCCACTCACCACTGAAACCGTGCAAAGCCCTGCAGACTCAAAGCAGGGCTTGCAGCCCAGATGGCTGTTCTGTTCCAAGCCTCAGGTAAGTGCCAGACCCATATTTGACTTAGCTCTGTAGATCTACATTGAACACCTCCAAAGAAGATGGTTAATCTCCCAGATGGGTACATCTCCCTAACATGATTAATGAGGGAAAATGAAACAGGGCCAAAAAAAAGTGCAAATGAGAACAATCAAAAGACATGAGAAACAGAGGTAGAATAGGACAAAAGAAATGGACAGACAGGAGATAAGAGCCAATATGCCTGAACAGGTGTAGGAGGGATGACATCTGCTAACAGGTAAGAGCAGCACTTCCAGTTCCCCTAAATGGAAGAGGGTAGCTGGAATTCATGTCCAGGCAGTGTTTGAGGAGCTCACCTGTACAAATTTCTTTCTTCTTCTGCAGCTTTGTTCCAATTTTCAAGTGAGTGCAGGGCTCTTTGTTACCTGCACACTGGTAGTATCACCACATATTCGTCCTTGCTCAATGTTTGCTTCGCCTCACCGCCTCTAGACCACAATCTATCAGCTTGATGCAGGGTCAAGACTTACAACTCTCTGCAACTGATGAACCCCATTCAGACGAACAAACTGAGCTCAGGATTTGGCCTCTGGAACATGTGTACGTGTTCCAGAAAACCAATTTCTTGTTCTAGTCTGAGGATTAGGGTTCACATGGTCAGCATCGAGAACTATATAGACCAGAAAGAAAACCACCAGCAATTTTAAGAAATCATGAGAAGAAGTGTTAAACTGTGATCGAAGGTCTGAAAGAAGGGCAGAATATGCCTGCTAATAGAGGAATAGTTACAGAAGACGTTAGGCATTAAAACCTAAAATTTCTTATTAAATACTATAATGTCATGAATAGAAGGGAGGTAACAAATATGATATATCTACAGGGTGTTTGTACCCCTGTGGCATACCAAGCTCAGCTGCTCAGCTAAGGTAGCCCGTGTGTTTCTCCACATGTTACTACTGATCCCTAGAGAGCTTTTCAGCAAGCCACACAGTTCACTAACAAACCTGATACTGCCAAGGGCATTTGCAAACCTATCCACAGCTGTATAACAAATAGCTCTTCTGCTTCCAGAAAGGCCAAACAAGCCTGTGATTGCAATTGTTATGCAATTACAGTGATTGCAGCTTTGCTGGACATTTTTGCTGAAATGTCTCTGATAATCAGTGAGGAACAGAACTGACTTTTTACAAGTTGCCAGTATCATCCATTTAGGACTTACAGTCTGTCTTTATCAACAAGGCAGGTAACGTTCTGTGCTCATATTCTACCACCTGTGGTATTTATTCATTCCCAGCCTGAACCAGGAAGACAAATCTGCTCCAACAATGCTGGAACATTAGAGCAACCAAATCTTTAGGAAAAAATAGCCTGGCTGGAGGCCAGACTCTTCTAATTAGCCTGTACAGAGCACACACTAAAAAAGCCACCTAATTAGTCAAATGGCCAAACTAAAGCTCACAATGCTCAACACCACACAAGAATGTCATCTTTCTCTGCTTACACTCATCACATTAATATAAGATGTAAAATAAATTCAATTTCAAAATACAAGTGGAAAATCCCTATGAAGGAAAGTAGATATTTGAAAGATATCTGTAAAACTAAAAGAGAGTGTGATATGTTGGTCACGCCCTTGGGAGGTTCTCTTTAGCAAGTGCTTTGCAAAAACTCTCTGCAGTGTTTGGCTTCTATTGTACTCCAGTGAAAGAAAAACAAACAAATAAAAAAAAACCCACAAAACCACAGAGGTTTCCCTGGTGGTCCACCTGCTTCTTTTTAGGTACTGCTGCCTAGAGCTCTGGGCTAGCTAATTACTTCATACAGTCAGAGCCAGTTGTTGCCTGTTTCACAGTTTTTCTCCTTGATGACTGGTGATTTGTACCTGTCAACAAAATGGCATCAGCAGGTGCAGCCATGGTGGCTGCCAAGCTGGACCTGGAACTGTGACAATGATTCCAGAAGCTCATTTCAGGGACTCTATGGTCTTGTTTTTTCTCACCGCTCTCAAAATGTGCCCTGTTCCTAACCTGAACAAATCTCTGCTGTTGTGAAAGCTCTTGTGCACTGAGTCCGAGAAATACATTTCTTCCTTAACCATCAATAACCCTGCTGTTTTGGTTCTGTGGTCCTCAACAGAGGAAGAACACCACAATTACATCAACTGTTGTGATGGAGACCTCCGTCATGGGCATCAGAGAAAAATTTAGGATTATACATGAAGTATTAACTTATTTTCACTTGAAATTCAAGCAAGGACTGAAATTGAGGTTTCAGATGCTTAAAGGATAGTAGTCAAATGCATCATTCTCCTGTGCTTATTACAATACACAATGCAATTCTTACACAACTGAAAAGTTTCGCTGCACTGCAGATGTCCACCTGGTTTTAAAGACATCATGTAGGACAGGAGAACTACAGTAGCATTCATGTATAGTTCTCAATATCTACTGAAATATATATTAAGCCCACTAAAAAAGTCATATAATAAGTTTTCTCATTTTCACAAAATCTCATGACCTGACTTTGATCTGATCTTTGACTCTTTTTCTCCTTCTATTTTATTTTAGTTTGAGCCTTTGTAAATATTTTTATATTTATAACAGAGATCAGAAGAGGCATTTAGAGTAATGCAAAGCAGAAGCCTTGAGGTTTCTTACTTCTCTAGTACCAGCAGCATGCCATGGTGATAGAACAAAGTTCACAATGCTAAAGAAAATGTCAACTACAAAAAAGCCTCTGTATTTATTAAGCTCTCAAGCTCCTCAAATTTGTTTACTCCTACTCCTTTATTATTGCACTTTAATATTTGCTTCTGCTCATGCTCTAAAGCCTCTTGGAAACACGGACTCTGTTTATTTTAACACATTATCAAGCTCCAAGGTAGCTGCAAAGAAGAAAATTTGGCTGCTGCCAAGTACAGATGGAATAGTTTCAAAATCTGAAGGTTGGGGTTTTTTTTCCCTTAATAATATAGCTAGCAGTGACACCCAGAGCAGCAAGCTAAGAAATGTAATAACACCAACCTCATTTTGTAGGTTAGAGGATTTGAGAGGACCATCTCGGAGCATTATCGATGCTTGTCTCAAGAGATTATTGCTGACAGAGAGGGAGACCTGTCCCCCACTCTAGCTGATTTCTTCTCACTTGAAGTGTTCCAAGATGGTTGGATCTAGTAGAGGGCACTAGCATTTTGACTGCAGAAATTACTCCTGAAATACCTCTACAGCAATAGCTGTTGTGCTTGGAACAAATTGAATCGTAACCATAAACTTAAAATTAGGCATTGTTTGCAAGTTTAAACAGCTGGATAGTTTATTCTCTAAACCTTTCTGCAACTCCACGTGTAGGCTTCCCATTTGACAGTCCTAGCTCTAGTAACATCACTGGATCTACTTTAACTTGTACAAAGGTGTTGCAGAGATACCAGCCTGCACCTTCCCTAAATCTGCAACTGGCTTCACTTAAATGACTCCTAAACACATAAGCACTGTGACTATTGATAGAAATACAGACAAATATGTCTTTATGACTAGAGCTTGGTTTATTGTGGCTGTGTACAACTTTACAAATAGAGCATGTAGCTAAATAACCACAACTTTAGAGCGTGTAGCTGCGTAACCTGAAAGAACCAATCAGGTTTTAGGAAGATGGGGAACTTGACCAAGCCCTGAAAGCTTCTCTGAAGTTTTTGAGCTTTAAGAAAGAGTGCACGGGCTTAATAGACTCATGAATAGCAACTTCTCCTCCCAGGGGAGGCACAGAGTTAATAAGACATATGATACATGATGTGGGGGGTGTACATGTTAAGGGAGAATATGTAATAGACGTATCGTCTGTACCTTCCTAGTACCTCAGCCCATGGGGAAAGGAAGAGGGTCATATACAGCTGGGAAATTAGGATAAAAGGAGGCTGCGTCCTCCCACAACTTTGAGAGACCCCACAGGGATATGCCCAGTGGACTTTCCCTTTATTCGAATAAAGTTAATTTTTTTCAAGGTTCCTCTATCTCCTTTGTGAACATGGACCTCTGACAACGTGATTTCCCATACACTATTTTTCAAGCACCATCAACTGGAATCTCGTTAAACCCTTGCCCTTCATTCTCAGGGTGTTTCTGAAGCACAGCACTACAAGAAAATTCCTCTCTCGTAGACCTGCTGTCCAACCAACACCGATATTTTAACTAATGGCAAGCTTGGGAGGGCAATTATTTTCCTAGATAGGACACAGACATATTGCACCCTTTTGGAAGATGCCATCAGAATACAGTCACGACTACTTTCCTTGCAATAGCCTGTATTTTTAGATGGTGTAAACCAACAGAGTAGCTTCAGGATTCATCATAGGCCTTTTTTTAGAATGCATTTTCACTGTACTCTGATTCTTTGTCAAGAGGCTCCCCTATGAATGCTGCATGAAACCTAAAAGAGAAAGACAAGGCTGATAACAGCTCCTTTTTTCCCTTGTTCATTGCCTAGCACAGAATCTCTAATCACATTTTTAAAGCATCTATGGGTGAGGTTAGCCTAACTAAAAAAGCAACGGTAATGAAAATAGTCATGGACAAAAGTGTGTGGTATATGTCTTTCTAAGGTTCTGCTGCACTCAGACTTATCAAATTAACTCATCACAATTCTGCTGCCTAGTCAGAATTCCACAGCTTGCCTTTCCAAAGTTCTTGAGACAGAAGACTGAAGGATATTGTCTTACCGTTGATTATCCTTTGGCTGCTGGAGTACAACTGCTCTAGGTTAACTTGAAGAACTTGCTGTTGGAAGTCAGATCAGGGGTATTTATTTTGGGGTTTGGGTTTGTTGATTTTGTTATCTGCATTTGCTCAGCTTTCATCACAGGTATGTTCTCAGCTCTGGATGATGCTCTCCAGCACATTCACTGTAATCAGTAGGCATGAACAACTTCTAATGTCCCTAAGCCACTCCCATCCTGAAGACAAAGGCCAGAGCTGAGAAATTTAAAGGTCTTGTCCCATGTGCTGTTTAATGTCATTAAAATGTAAATATATATTTATATATAATATAGTTCAGCATTCCAACCTCTGCTCAAGCAAGATACGGTGATTAGATCTATTTGTATAAGAGTTTCTTAATTTCAAATAATCTTAATGGGGTTCCACCTTAACATGAGGAGGAACATCTTTACTGTAAGAGTCACAGAGAGGCTGTGGAGTCTCCTTTGCTGGAGACTTTCAAAACCTGCCTGGCTGCATTTCTGTGTGACCTGTGCTGGATTCTGTGATCCTGCTCTGGCAGGGGGGGTTGGACTCGAAGATCTCCAAGGTCCCTTCCAACCCCTGACACCCCATAGAGGTGTAATTCAGATGCACTTCTGGCTCATTTATGTGTTTCACTGGACATCCTCTGAGTGAACTGTTTCTTTAGGTGGCACTCTGAGGGCTAGGATGCAGAGACAGCCCTGGAGGAAAATCCATATATCACGGAAAGCCTATAACTAACAGTGGCAAAATAAAAAGGGAAAAAAAATACCCAACATTCAATCTCAAAATCCATTAGAATTTACATTCTTGTCATTGCCTTGACCCCTTTGCTTATACATGCATACCTTCTCATGCACTGCTCTTTTGCAGTTGAGGAAGATAAACTGTTAGGAGAATAAATCTATTTCACTTCCATATGCTTGGAAAACTGAAAACTCATGATGACATCTATGGCATTTTAAAATTCCTAAACCTAAATATATTTAGTATTTATTTGGCTGAATTAAGGCAGCTCTGCAACACTGTACACAGGTTTATTTTTTAAAAAAAAACCCTCGTGTGACTGATCTGCAAATATGGTAGCTGTAGACTTCAACGCTGAAACTTCAAAAAAGGGCTGATGGGGCGTCAAGTGTTGCACTTTTTCCCAGCTAGAACATCTAGCTGTCAATGGAAAGGGCAATCTGTTTTAGAAAAGATCCTCAGTGGCAAGGCCTTCTCTGCAAATGAGTTCTCTCAAGGGTAGTGTAAGAGCCATTCTGGCTTGTGAGGTTTTCTCTACATTTTGTTTTGAATTGTTGTAAATCATTAACTATCCCTGAAATGTTGCTACAGTTGCTAGGCAGAGGCAATTGATTTATAAAATGTCCACGTTGCCAGGAAATCTAGATTCAGGCATTTAAAAGAAAGCCATTTAGAGCAAGGAGGGTGGGATGCAAAGAGAAAGGAGCAAAAACTTAACACTCTGTCTTTCTCCCAAAAAATAATTATGCTTAGTGAATTTCTGAGGATTTTATAATATCACATATGGTACATACTTAATTGGAGGCAGCTGAACTGACAGGAAGAAGAAGAATATTCCAAAGCTGCTGGGCATTCTGATGTGAAATCAGTAGATGATTTTTTTTTTCTCATTTAATAGAAAATTCTTCTTTCTTTCCATGTCATATTCTACTTTTTCTATCTAGCAATGGTCCTGGATTTATTTTTTTTTTAAGCAGCAGGCTAGCTGATTTCTTTTGCAACGTGCCATGTTCTGCAGTATGCCCAGCAGCTGATTCTGTATGGCATTCACTTGCCTGCACCTTGAAAAATGACACAGTCTGAAGAACTGTAGCCTTCTTTTACTAGGCTGCTAGATTACAGGTCTATCACTCATCATACGTGATACAGAAATACATATTGATACATATTGAGATACAGAAAGCAGAGAATTAGACCAAGATTTTGAGTGAGAAGCTGCCCTACCTGTAGAGGAGAAAAGCCACTTTCCTTGGCTGTATGCTGCTAAGACTGCTTCTTATTTCTGAGATGCACAAACTTCTGTTCAACAAATTCTTATTTTTCTCCCCTCTTTCTTCTATTATTATTAAGAATGCAAGGTGCATACAGAATTAAACTTCAGGACTCAGAAATTAGACGTCTCTCTCAATATGCCGTCTTTTTCACTTCCCAGCTTTTCACACCGCACCATTACAACTGCACGCTTGACAGCTTTTTCATTTTCATTTCGTTTTACTTGATGCGCTCTTAAAAGAAAAATAATTATTTTATGTCAAATATAATTGGAAGGGGGAAGGTCTTCAACAATACCCTCCACCCCCCTAAGTAAGGAAATAAGTTATTTATAAATAAGCCTTCAGTTATTTTTCCCAGAGGGAATATTATTCTTTAATTCTCCAGTGACTTATGTCAAAGTATTTCATGAGTCCTTTCCCTGGGACTTTTACCTGCCTACAAAGTCAGACAGCTAGATCTTCACTGTGCTTCGGTGGGGGTATGTGCAGGTCTGCAAAGAGCACCAGCCAGCATTTAACCACATAATTTAGAAAGGGCCTCTCAGTTCTCTGAGCTGAGAAGATTTGGAGGCATGGGGGACATTCTGGGAGACTTCTCATGCTTCCTATGAAGGCAGCTGTGACTGGGATATAAATATTGCTTTAAATAGTTTAAAAATTATTAAAGGATTGTTTAACTTGTATTAAGGTGAATTCCAATTCACTTGCTGCAGATTTGATACATCAACACCTCTCCTCCCATGTGAACTGACAAACAGATGAACATAACTTGAATAAAAATGCAGAAAGACTTCAGATGTGTTGATCTGTTGATCCAATATGTTACATTCCCTCTGCATCACCAATCTGATATACAGCATCTCTGATCTGTTTCATATTTGCATTACACTTTTTACTTGTAGCCCTAAAAGCAGTCTATCGAAAAACTCATTTTTCTGGATAAACTTAGAGATATTAAAAAAATGAGGTTGCAAAGGACAAAGTTAGAGATATAAAAAAACCCTGCAGTTGAAATCTGAAATATTTTGACCCACAATCAAAATATTCTGTTTTGGAAAAGTTGCACGAGATGCTTCCCACCTGCCAGAGACTTTCTATTCACCAGAATGGCCAGTTTCCCTCTTTGCATCACACACTTGCAATACACAGGGGCCCTCATTTCTAATGGGATTAAGTGATGTACAGTGAGAACTCCTACCCATGGGTCATAATGAAAGCTAAATTTAGGTTGGAGGAAAACAATTGTTGATGCAGAGAGTTGTTTTGGTTTTTTTTCCCCTGCTATTGTTTCTCCTTAATAAATAAATAAATAAATAGATAAATAGATAAATAAATAAAGTTAAGAGATTCTTTTTCCTGTGGAGGCAAGAAAATACAATGCAAAAATGTTTCATTTGTAAGACTTTCTCCATTGTTTTGCCTCCTCCCACTTCTGATTAAAATGGCATGTTCAAAGTAGCACTCTTCATATTATCAGGTATTTTCTATGAGCCACTTTAATTCCTCTCCATCTCTTCCTACATTTCCTCAGGCGCAGAGACTGTTGAACTGCTATTAACATCAGTTTTGGCTAGAAAATAGGAAGGAAGGTTGATTTTAATCCCAGCTGGGCAAAACCTTTTAATTTGCAGAACCTCCCAAGCCACTCTAATCAATTAGAGAATACATTGATATTTTATTTTGATCATCAATTACTTTTGATCCTTCTAGTTTGTTGATTAAGCTCTGATTAAGTATTTTCCTGTGACAACATCCAGCCTTTAATTGGTTTCATAGTGTGAAGAATCCAGTCAAAATACCTACATTTCTAACTTAAAGGACAAGAGTGACCAACAGCTAGCAGACAAATTCTATTCACAACCAAAAAATTTTTTACATGTACTGCAAATAATTCTATACAGAATAAACCCAAAGGTACAAGTATTTCTCTATGGTAAATTTGGGGGTCTAGCTGAGGGATTGGTGAATGAAGAAATAATCAACTGCCCAGTATACTAACGGGTAAAAACTCCACAGATAATTTCCACAGGGCACCGTACCATGCCTTTTCTGTACTACAGACTAAAACAGATTTCTTCAAACAATGGCACCATTAAGAAAATGCTCACTGAACTAGCACTTTACTTATATTTTCATCACAGAACATTCTGATTAAGCAAGCTGGTCTCTATAAAAGGGCTATATATTAAAAGAGGACAAATTGGAGAAAACAAGGACTGATACATGCCTTGCCAATAGCATGAATGAAACTAAATGAAACACCCTAGTTTCTTCATTTTCCTCCTCTACCTTAATCCCATCTTCCTTTAGTGGCTACCCCTTTATGACCTTTATGACCTTCTCTTTGCCTTCATTCTCTGCATTTCTTTTTTCCTCACCAGAAGAGGATTAGGAAGGATGGGAGCATGAGAGATGTCTGATGGATAGATGCAGAACCACATGGTAGGCCCCCAGCTGACACCCTTCTGCCCATGCTTTGTAGAAGACCAGACCCTGGGATCCCACAGCAAGTGTTCCCTTCTCCTCGTTGCTCTTTCCTAAGCTGGAAATGAATGCTCAAATTCTTCAAGATGGTGAGGGCAAGAAATGTGACACCAGAGTCTAGAACTGTAGTGAACAGATACGATCTTTTGGCAAAGTGGAATACTGGAGTGCACTGAGGGCAGGAGATTAAGTCCTAGTTTGGAATATGGTCACAGACATATAGAGAGCTGAGCTTTTGAAAGTATTTCTTGACAGTGTCAAAAGGACTGGGCAGACACATGGTGGTTGTACAGGACAGGAATGTGCTGCTGCCAGGCTGCTAAGTCACAGCTGTATGGAATTTCTAGATGAGAAGGGAAAAAAGCTAGGGGAGGGGATTTGTGGAAAATGTAAATGTACTATAGATTTAGAGGAATGCTGCTCTCAAATAACAGGGATACTGTAGCAAGTAAGTCTGGAAATGTCTCAGGAAGAAGAGTTGATGACTGTCAAATTCATCAGACTGCAATGAGTTCTTGGAACACTCTTTGATCACCCGGATATATATATCCAGTCCCCAACACACCCTTTCCCTGCTTCTTCTACAGTTTTCAGTTTTAATGCCTCTTCTGTAACTATAACTGTCAATTCACTCACATTCAAGACGGGTCACACCTAGAGCTACACAGAACATCATCATGCTGCTAGTTTTGTGTCCTGGTTTGAGTCCCCTCCCAGCATCTTGCCCACCCCATCCCACTGCAGGGGGAAAGTTGGAAAACCAGCCTTGATGCTGTGCAAGCCCTGCCCAGCAAGACCCACAACAGGGGTGTGTCACCAACACCTTTCCAGCTCCCAGAGCAAAGCACAGCACTGGGAGGGCTGCTGTGGGGAAAATTAACTCCAGCTCAGTCAGACCCAATACACAATTGAAAAAACCAACAGTCTCATAATAATCACGATAATGAGAAAATGGTTTAGACCTTATCTAACTAATAGGCATTTTCCTTATTTCTTTAAGTAAGAAATAAAAGTCTACCTAAAAATAGTTATTGGGTTGATGATGTATGCCATGAATCTTTCTGTTGTAATCATTCATCAAAATAAATATAATTCGTGGAGGAAAAAGTGACAGTATTCTATAGACATGTAAACAAAATGAAGTCAGGTAACTGAAGAGCAGTCATAACCAAGAGAGATTATTTCTACTACAGATATAAATCTCAACCATATCTTCCTAGGGACCATTGCTCCCTAAGTTTTCACAATAATATGATTCTATTTTGTTTCAGGAGACCAACATTTCCCATGATACTCATGCGAACCAAGTTAATGGAACCAACTGTTGGTGCCAATGGGCAATCTGCTGGAACTACAATAGAAACCGTAAATCATATGGAGAAGTCATTTATACCCAGAACAGTGCAGAGCCCTCTAAGAATCATGGTTTAAATCAAAATGTGCGAATGAGATGCAGACAGGATGAAACTTTCAACTTCAAGGGACCACCACAGCTTCCTCAAGACCAGAAGAGGTTGAATCCTCAGTTAGGTGTGATGTGCATCTCTTTATTTTATGCAACACAGGACAGAATGAATCACCTAACTGTAATGAGCACTGCCTTTCACACATTCCTCCCTCTTTCTGATAGAATTGAAAGAAATTTTACCTCTTACTAAAGAAGGATCATAGAAAGAAATATTTTGCAATTTATAGGGCAACAGGGTCCGGGAGCTGTGCCTTTCTCTGAAACTACATAACACGTCCAACTTTTGGATCGGGAAGTTTTCACTTATTTCCGTTCTGTCGTGCTTGAGGGTAACAGCCCACTCTGCAATACTGGCTTACTCAGTCATTAGGCCCTAATCTTTATGACAAGTTGAATCACCAACCAACCAAAAGGATTGTCCACTAAAGGAAGCACAGGACTCCTTTTAACAGAGAAAGCTACAGAACGGCTGATGTTAAGGGAGGAGAGGTATTTTTGTGTCGGGTACAGGGTAAGAAACTTATTCTTTGTTGAGGTAAAATAGCCCTTTGAACACTTCTGATTAGCTGTACCTTCCTATTGTGCAACAGTAAGATTAAAAACATCAATGCAAACTAAAATTACCTGAGGTAATAGGAGCCGTCCAACACACCCTATGTTAGCACACCTCCTGCACAGTGTAGCAAATTCTTAAGGACAACCTCTTTGGTTTCATATTTTCTCCATCATCCATAATGTCGGGAAGCAGAGAAATATGAAAAAGTATTCGTATAAATGCAAGTGAAAATGGAAAGTGAAACAAAGCCTTGTCTCAACGATTTCTGATTCTTTTTTTTCCTAAAAAATCTCACATAGGTGTGCAAAATATTTACATTTTTCCTTACAAATAGTTTGCTAATAGAAACCCATCATTCTTCTCTGGTCCTACAGTCTGGAGAAGAAGTTTGGGCTATTAAAGAAGTGATCTTGCTTTAAATACTACTGATGCATTGATGCAGGCAAGCTTTAACAAGGCAAAACTACATGCAAGTAAAATTCCCATCTACTCAGCTAACAAAAAAACCCACCTGTGTTCTCTGAGATGACGTCTCCCTCATATTGTGACATTAAGATGCATTACTCATTGTATGCTTTGGATGCCACCATGATAAGAAGTTCAGTCACGCCCATCTAATAGAGCCATACATACATACACTGCCTATACAATAAGCATTCCCCGCGTCTGATGGTTCTCATATTCAAGTCTTCAAATCCCTCATATGGATCTGTAAGCATCCTGCCTACAGCTAGACTATTTCAGAGGAGAAAAGTGTTTTTTCCACGGCATCCTAGTTGTGAATACTAGTCATCTCTACTTAAGAACCATGACTACTGAATAGCTAATTCGAGACAGACTGCATGAAAGAAGAGAAACAAGAGCTGTAAATCATGCAAGTCAATTAAATTAGTTCCCTTTAGGAGCTGTTGCTTAACTATAAACTGCTATGTGGCAATCGAAGAGAGGTTGTACTGCATTTTCCACCACTGCTTAGATTGCCCAGCCTTTTACAGTAAAAAACTGGGCTTTCGGGAAACTGCCTTCTGCAACTAAACCATTTTGCTCTAAAGACTATCTGGAGACTATTACACAAGGTCAGGTAACAATGACAGATTTCAGTCTACTGTGGTTAAAATGTTTTGCTTCAAACATGTTTTTTAGACAGAATGCCAGTATCTGTCATAATCAACTTCAAGCTTGTGCTGAGTAGCCTTATTTTCTTAGCTAGTCCTCCTGAGGACTAGGTTAGACAGTTCTCACAAGAAAGATTTTACATTTAAATGTATCAACCCTTCAAATTTTAAGTAGCAGCTACTATATGAGAGAATGGAGGTGGTAAGAAAGTAAGTTCTGTGGTGTGGATGCATTCACAGCACTGAAAGCACTCAGTGTTTGCTTACTCATTAGTTTGAAGCTGTGTATTTACAAAACAACAAAGCCTAACTATCAGTCCAATTTTATATGTTCACCAACGACATTCTATCCAAACAAGCTACAGCACACTGAATAAGCAATTGCATTTTCCAGTCTTGGTGCTGGCAAACTTTGTGGCTGCCATTAAAATATTTTCTTCTATTCTGCTATATCCCATATTTTATTTTACATTATTTATATTCTACAGGCCAGGTAAATTTATAGCAGATTTACTTAAAGTTTATCTCACGGCAGAAGAGCAAAACCTGTTAGTCTCTTCTCAGTTATAAATATTTTGCCTATAAAAAGACTTTACAACTCAAATAGGCTAGAGCTAGGAATTTTTTCATGTCTTTACAAGTCAAATAATAGAATAAAAGTTCATGGAGTCATATAGAAGCATATTTTCTTTTATCCAGAGGCCACTTAAATAGGGAACACCCAATAGAACAATCAAGGAAGTCTTCACTTCAGAAAGACAGAGCTTTAAGGGAAACACTGGATCCCTTTGGATCCAGTGTACCGGCGTGATGGCTTTAATAATGGGAAGCCACCTAACTGATCCCAAGCTATACCATGGAAACCCTTCTCTTTTTACAGCTATGCAGGTGAAAGCACCATAAAATGCCTCCACAGGCCTAATTCTGTGATGTGGATTTTTGACAGAGACGCTGTTCATAGTCATGAAAGTAAAAGCTCCATAAAATCTGAAGGAAGCAGAGTGTAAATTGAATCTAAATGGACTCCAGCACAACAATAAAAAAAAAAGCATTTCTTAAACCCAAGTTTTCTTTTCAGTCCCCTCCAACAGTTTGTACTCGCATTCTGTATAACTTTGCTGATCAAGGACTCTTACAATAAGCCAGCTGAAGAGAGCAGGTTCCCATCTTCTACAGATGAAACAGAATATAGATTGGAGATGACTAAGCAGCAGTTACTTTTTTTTTTTGCTGTAATTATGGTATTTGGCCAGAAGCTTTTATTGAGGTAGGTTAGAATTTATTGCTTACTTGAGATAGCTACTTCTTTTAAATGAACTTTCTGAAGCTTCACTGATCATCTCAAAGGCATTAGTAAATTAATACAACCATATACAGAGCATTACAGTTTTCCAGGCACCCATTTAAAAACACAAAGATATTGAAAACTGGACAACGTGTGTAACTTTATGTGAAGCCGATGCTTCCAGGTCAGTATAACATAGTATACTGGTTCTACTTTCAATTGGTTGGAAAGAAGGTTGTCCATAATTCCATCACTAAACTGACTTCAGAAGTTGTAAAAAAAGGAAACAAATAAAGAAAAAGAGGTCTGACTGTTATTGTGGCACAGAAATATGGCAGCATTACTAACAAAAGATAATTCCAAGCATTACATAAGGACAGCAAAATCTCTCGAGCATTGGAGAAAGTAGAAAACTAATACCTTAAACCACCAGTATGTCTTACATGATTTCACTAGAACTGTACCTACAACTTAGGCAGAAGTTGCTACTATGCAGACAGCAGATGACAAGTTGAAAGACCGTGGTTTCATGGATGGAAAAAAAAAGAGTTAATTTGGAGAACTGACAAAGTACTTCCACAAAACAGTTTGAGAAGGTGCACAAGACCCTGTGAAAGTCATACTTACACAGTTTCATTGCTAAATAAATCATCCTGAACAACTTTGAAATGTGCAAAAGGCTTTCAAAAGCAAAAGCTAGCTTTGTTCTAAGTACAAATAGAAAGGCAAACTTTTACAATTAAAACCAAACAATAAATATAAGAGCATTTGTAAATGAAAACCTTACCGCGTTTCTGGTGGATAAATCCTCTGAAGCTCAGTTTAAATCCAACTTGGTCCCTCCTCTCTGGGTTTTGGCAGACTGTATGGTCCATTCTACTATGTACCAGGAAAAGTCTCTCTGCCACCTAGCAGTTTTGGCAGATCCAGTCCCTGTTTCTACTCAGACTCCACCAGTGCCACAGGTGTTCCCTGTTGCTGGGCTCCCTTGCCTGTCTGCATTTGTTCTCTGGAAGCTGCTCTCCCAATACCATGTTCAATGGCTCCAAGGGCAGAAGAGTCTCCTTTCCTCTAAGCAGCCTCTCTTATTGCAGTCATTTCCCTTCTGAAGAACGTAACATATAAATAAATAAAATACATATTGAGCACTATTATAGGGAAGAAACTGCTAGATATATTTTCCCCCTATTTCTTTTTATCTCAGAGGTTATTTTAAATTTCTATACAATTTATTTCATTTGTGACAGTTTAAAGTAATTAAATCAGAAAAACTCATTAAAAATACACCACTCATCGCACAAAGTAGAGATACTGAAGAGTGTAGAGTTTTTTGTGGACTCATACTTTACTCCTAGCTAATGTCAGACTCACGTGGAAATGTAAGATGGGAAGGAAACAAAATAGCTAATAATCAGTACTCAAACTCTTCTCACATTTGCCAAACTGTTCAACACAAAGTGCTATGATCCTATGTGTTCCTGAAGAGATTAAACTGCAAGGCTGAGCCATGCATACAGACAATAGTATACTACAGCAGTTATGTGCCTGCTTCCCTAGACAATTCTTAGGTTACTCAGAGACCCGATTTGACACCTTTATATTTTAATTAAGCAACTATCTAGGGGGGAAAAAAAAAAAAAAAAATTGTCCATAACCAATCTGATCATGGCTAATAGCACTGAAAATTCCTTTGATTCCCCACTAGTGACATCATACCACAATTATATAAAACATCATATTCTTAGAAAATACAGATTTCATACCGCAACTGTGATTGACTGCTGACACTAAAGGTTTAGGAGGAAATGCTTTTCTTAAAAACTTTGTAGTCAGATGTCCTATAGTGAGAAATCTTATTCATTCACTTGACTATTACCTCTGCCCTGTCACTGCAGTTCCCCCAGGTTTTGTAAAGACCCATAAATGAACAGATAAAAGGTCCAAAACAGTGCCCCTGCTGCAGGCAGGGCAGACATGTTTAGCTCCTTTTTTTTGTATGTTTGTTTTTTTGACTTTCTTTGGCATACAGCAGCTTACCAATGAACACATGCATACATTAGAATCATCTGCAGAAATGCTGTCTCTCTAGTAATGGAGAGTTGTTTGGAGTATTATGCTTGGAGAAAAGGCTTAGGAAGCAGGGAGAGCAAAGACTGAAATGAAATGGTTTTCAAGATTGTTTCTGCTGTGTAACAACACTACACACTGATTGTTATGACTGAATAAGGCTGTTAATCTCACACTGTTAGCAATGCTTTTCATGTTTAAAAATGCTGGTTTTGAGGCAGTAGTGTCATAACACAACTGTTCTCAGGACACAGGGAAGGCACTGCTCACAGGAGGAGGTACTATAGGAGGTACTATACTATTAGAGCAACTGATACTAGTTAGAAAGAAAAGTCCACTTTCCCTGTACCTTATTACTTCTCAGGTAGAAGGAGGACCTTAAATCCTTATCTCCTTTCTCATTCTTTTCTTTCTTTCTAGTTTCTAGTTCTTAGGTTGTTATTTTAACGTACTTTTCCCTCCTCTCTCTAGAAACAGGGCTCCTGGCCTGAAGCCTCCAAAATATTGTCTTATAACCATCTAACAAATAAACTACAAGATTTAGAATGCAATTACTTTAATCCATTACTTTTAGAATATCTGTAAGACTTGTGTGATTACCTCCACAGGTGCCCTCTCTAACCTCAGCTATTTTATGATTCCATGGCTGTAACTTATAAACTTTACAATTCAAGAATCAAAACATTCTTTCTGCTGAGAAAAGAATGAATGCTAAACAATTCATTGGTTTTGCCATTTCTGTTTAGGGCAGGGAACACTATTGTTGAGGAAATTCCCCAGAACTGGAAGAAGCAGAAGAAAGAAGTTAGTTCATGTTAAGTCATCAGCTTTAATATTCAGCCCTCAGAGTTTTCCAATTTTTCTGTCCTTTTGAAACCAAAGCATCTCAGAGAAATTCATTTCTGTAGGGGTGGTTGGCAGAAAGGATGACTCAGTTGAATTAAGCTGAGAAATCCGGCACTGGGATTCAGTGCAAACAAGCTCAGCCCTTTATTGATGCAAACTTATCTGGGCATCACTAAATAGATAAGGGCCAGAATCAGAGTATTTTGGACCACAGCTATGTCGTTCCCTACTGTCGGTGCAGTCCTCCGAGCAGACAGCTGAATGACTGCTCTTCACAACTTCTCAGCATTGCTCTATGCTCAGGAAGCTCGCAACCTCTAGCACAGGGCAAGCAATGAGAATTGGTTATGTATCAGGGGTTTTGATGAGGGGAAAATGCAGGTCCTCCTTTTTTTTTTTTTTTTTCCCCTGGATTAAACTGAAAAAAACAAAGCTTTTTCATTGTTGTTTTTTATCTTAGTGAGTCATTAAAAGTGATTGCTCTGACTGATTTACAAGAACTCAGGTTAAAACAATAAAACCCAAAAATGCTTACTGAGAAGATAATGCAATTTCCCTTGTTAGTTAGATCATGCAGGTGGGCACAGCTTTAAGTCTAAACATTCCCACAGACAATCCTCGAAGCATCATGTTAATAGACAATAGGAAACAGTCAGAACAGTTTTCACAAAAAGGATAATTCCTGGAAGCAGAATGGTTGCTAGTGAAATGAACTAGATTAACTTTTTTAATTAACACTGTGTTTTATGCAGATTCTATGGACTAATCCACTCACCTCCAGTTAAAAGTTGTTTGCTACTTATAGGAAGAAGAAACTAGATTAACCCTCTATATTATCAGGTAATTTTATTACTTAAATGTCATCAAATATTAAAAAAAAAAATTAAAAAATACCCCATATGATCTAAGATGAGAGTTTATATTCCATTCCTCAACTGAATACAAATGTGTGAAATTCCAATCCTTTTTAAACTGACAATATTGTATATCAAGACCAAGCACATCTCTTGAACAAATACCCTAAAAAACTCTTGTAACTTTGAAGTCAATGATCTAGCAATCAGCACATATACACTGCAATTGCCTAGTGGGAGGTAGCAGAGAACACTTGACCTGCTTGACTAGAGCTGTGCAGTGTGTGAGGACGTTTTTGATTAGAGCTGTTCTTCCAACACCTGAATATCCCTTTTGCATTTCCTTGTCGAATATGACTCACTGTTTTCAAACACAGCAATCCCATCCTGCCCTTTGGCATTAGCTAGCCTGGGGGAAATGCAGAGGCTGGTAATACACAGACGTCCTTTCCTTCGAAACTTGCACCAGCCACTTGCCCAAGGTGTGTTATGAAACTATTGCTGTGTACGTTTTGATATCTTGGGTACAGTTTCCCTGGAGTCCAGACCTGGCTATGGCTGTACAAGTTTTCTTTACATGACCACACAAGGCTGACGAGATGCACACACATTACCTAGACTAAGTACTTTTGGAGCTCTCCATTGCTGCCATGATATGAGAGCTGGACTTGGATAAATAAGTGAATCCCCCTGTCTTAAACTGGAATATGACTATCACTGTGCTGTGGTTACTGTAGTCTTCCCCCTTTCTTTAGATTATTATTGCTAAATACTAGGAGTAAGACAGACTCAAACGGATCAGCTGGTGCATCCACCTGCCCCAAATCAACTAAAGCATTTCTCACAGATGGTTCTGTAAACACTTTTAAAAAAACTCCAGTGAGTAAACTTCCCCAGTCTCTATATGCAACCTATTCTAGTCCTAAATTTTGTCTTTGGAGCATTCTTTGTACAAAATTTCTCCTAAATCTGCTTTTGTTCCACTTTAAGCATATTACTTTGTCTCACAACTTGAACAGCAGAACCGTTTGTTCCCCTTCCTCTTTGCAGAAACTATTAAAATACTTAAAGCCTGCTGCATCTCTCAGCTGTCTTTGCTTTGGGCTAAAATCCAGTTCCTTCCATGTTTTCCTCACAGGCCAGCAGAGTTTCAGTCAAAGTGGATAAGGGGATAAGAAAGAGAATATGAGGTTGCATTCTCTCTACCACTACCTGGAATTTCAGTTTGAGAAAGTTAAAGTTAAAGGACAGAGAAGACACTTTCTGTATAGAATTTGAATTATACTCACAGCTGAAGGCTGCTGAAAGTAGACTTTCAGCACTTTCAGGATTCTTATCAAACAAACAAAACAGCTACTCCTCAACAAAGTAGCAAAGAGAGTTCAGAAAGGCTACAGGCAGCTAAGACTACCTTTGAAATAGCTTATTTCAAAACTACGAAAGAGTATGAGGAAATGTTCTTTCTCTCTTGTATTCAGCCTCAAAGATACACATTTTCATAGTAGCAAACCTTTCTACTTGAGTTTCCTCTCCTAAGGTGGAGGATATTTCCCAAATCACCAGGGCTGCTGGGCTGCCAATCTCAGCTATCAGTGGGCCCAGCTGAAGACTTTCTCAGTATGCAGGAGAGTGTTAACACTTTCTCTGCCATTTGCTGAGTAGGTACTCCCCAAGCTTTACACCAGCACACTTGGTGCTTTTAAAGTCATCCTTGGTATTCCCGCTTGCTTTAAAACTCACCCTGGGCAGATCAGTTTTTCAGAATAGGAGAAACCTTTTTCGTCTATTTTAATACGAAAGCCAACTGCATTACCGGATTATTGTTCATTTCCTTTGCACGTGTTGGAATTTTTACTGACAAATTCAGTACTTCCTACAGTACCTGTCTCTCAGAAAGGAAAGCTCAAACAGAATCAGAGCCATACCTCTGCTGTCAAAGTTATGCAGAGGCAGTTTGTTTATCAATATGGGGCACCAGCATGAATTTGGACTATGTTCCTGCTCACAAGGAGCTGTATAATATGTAAGACCCACCACAAATGGGGTATCTAACTCCTCAGCAAGTTAAGAAAGCAACCTCAAGATTAAGTCTGCCATTAGATGTACATTGGAAAGACCCTTATGTTTCTTTGTTAAGTGTCCTGAGGAATGAGATCATGATCATAATGTGTTCAAAATAATCTAGAGGAAAAAAAAGCATAGCTTCAGAACTGTGAATAAATAGAGACTAGAAATATTTCATTGTATTACAGACAAAGCAGGTATTTGGATAGTTACTGAATTAAAAAAAAAAAAAAAAAAAAAAAGAAAAAAATCAAATGAACCTTAATTTCCCCTCTTTAAATTGAAAAAAGGAAA
>JAAGNO010009113.1:0-41237 GCA_033439905.1 Ceryle rudis | reverse complement strand
ATCTACCAGCACCCCCAAGTCCTTTTCTGCAGGGCTGCTCTCTATCACCTCCTCCCCCAGCCTGTATTGATAGTGGGAATTGTTCCGACCCAGGTGCAGTAGCTTCTTCTCCTTCATGTGCACACTCTTCTAATTTCATAGCACCTTCACTCCTGCTCATGCAGAGTCAGAAGCCTTCTTCCTGACCCAGGTTTGGGTAAACTGCCTTTCTAGGTCCAGCAATAACCACTTTTTTTTGTGTGTCTGTGTTTCATACTATTCAAAATGCTGTATGTAGCCACTGGTTATTGGACTCTAATAGTTGTTTATGGTTAAATTAGTTCAAAATAGTAGTCACCTGGGCAAGCAGCTTTGCATGTTTCCCACTGGGCATTTCCCCATCTTCCCTTTTGATATATTCTGCAATTTGGATTCTGAAGGCCTTCCTGGAAACACTCTATTCCAGTGTCATGTTGTTGGTATATTGGCATGGAAGTGTCTCAGTTAAGGTTCTGTAGAAGATGCAACATGTTTTGGCCTTCTTTCATTTTTATCTTTTTTAAGAATCTCTCCTCTGTATCACCACCACCAAAGAATGTTCTTGGAATTGGTCCATCTTGTGGTACAGAGACTCTTGAATAACCTGTCCCTGTAAGGATGTCTTATTTCCATTATTTTCTACTTCATATATAGTTCGTTTGTGCTGGAACCATCTCAGTAATCTCATAGTCAAGGTGCCCAGAGACTTTTAGTCTCTGTAGCAATTTCAGTGCTAAGGCCAGACTGCCTTCAACACTTTAATTTCACTTCTTAAATATAATTTCTAAGGTATTTGTCCATTAAGAGGCTGACAGTGCCCTAGAACTGTGCCTTAGAAGGAATCAAAGTATTGCACTGATTGGCACTGCTTAAAGAAAGGTGGTTGTTTTCTGATGCCAAATTCCCGAGGTCAACAAGTGCAAAGAGGTTATTGCTTTCAGCTGGTGCTCCTATGCATCTGGAGGCTGATAGCCACAAACAGGCAAAAATCTCTGAACATCATTTCCACTAGATATGAGAGACTCTCCTCCAGTTTGGGATGTTTTCAACTTGGGCAACATTTTAGCCCTACGAGCTGCTCCCTCCTGAACTCCCCTTGTCCCTCCTACACTGGGCAACATTTTAGAACCCAGCCTTTTAAACAGATTACTCTCATTCTCTGCATCTATTTATCTTGCCCATTTGGGTCAGTTATATTTGTGAGTATTTACTGGAGTGAAAGGATCTGTGAAAGAGATGCTGCAAAATACTTCTGCTCTAAGGTAAGGAAATGTGCAACTCCCCTTCTACTGTGAATTCGGGGAGTTGGGGATTGGTCAGAAGGCAATGAGGTGAGGTTGTTTTCCCCCATTTTCTTGTGAAATTATGCAAACCTGGTAAAAGCATTGCACATTCTGGCAAGTACATTTCTCTTTGACATCCCTTGACAAAAAAGAGTAAATTACAATCTGTTATGATGCTTTGTGGCTTGAGTCTCCTAGCAACAGCTCTTCCTCCAAAGATGACCCTTGTCATTTCAGAGTGCCTGAACCTGAAAATTTTAAATAGCCTTGTATGGTTATAATGAACTTTAAATAAGCCTTTTCTTTATGAAAGCCTCATTTCCCATTAAGCAGATTTGATTTCCAAATTCCATGATAGCTTAATGATAAAATATGGTAATAATTGTGCTTATTGTGAATAGAACCGCATAGGATCTAAGGGGTTTCTTTTTAAGAAATGCACCTGAGTTAATGTTTAATAAGCCAGCTGTTATTTTAAAAACTTGTGTTCTCTGAGGTGGAGAAAAACATCTCTTATTTGCTGAATGAAGGGTTTTACAACTGATATCTATTATTAATAGTATACCTGAGATCCTATTGTGTAAGTCACTGGTGAGTAATTTTTCTTGTGTTTCATTTTTCTAAATTTCAAATATTATTCTAAATTCTTTCCCTACCCCATTTTTAATTTTTTTTTTTTTTTCAAAACTCAGTCTTTTTCTTCTCTTTATGAAATAGAGAATTGTGGTGCAAAACTAGGTGAAGACTTCAAAGAAGTAGATAGGAGTTCCTCCCTGACTAATGCACAGCTGTGTCATAAGGGACCTTCAGTGATCTGTCCTGTCACTGAAGCTATTTTGTACTTTTGTTAATGGACTGAATGATGGTATGGAAGTGATGCTTGCTCACCTCACAGATTCTCTGGATGGCTGGATCAGTATTTAAGCTGATCTTGACACAGTGAGGAACAAGATGCAACGTGATGAGGATGAGGCCCTGCACTCATTCAGGAATAGTCCCTCATATACCTAACAAAAATGTCCTCAGGAAAAGGATCCATCATACAGAATGGCCCAAATGACAGGCATGAATCAATGATTCAAGTGTGTTGGGAAAAAAAATCAAACTTTTTTCCTTGATAAAATGTTATGTAAAACAAGTAAGTCCTTCTGCTTTATTGGGCTCTAGTGAGAGTGCTGTATTCAGTTTGGGGCAGCATGACTCAGGAAGGATATCAACAAGAGCAGTGACAAAGATTATGAAGCTAGAAAACAAGCTCTCTGAAAAAAGCTGGGAAAAAAATGGGTTTGCTTACCTTTAGGAAAATTGAGAAGCAACATAATAAAAATCTTTTAGTACATAACTGGAATTCAATTGAAAGTGGCAGTTATAAGTTACTTCCCATCTCCAGAGAGCCTCTCTTTCATATATGAAACGAAGAACCAAAGAAGTCACTAGAGGAGGAGAAGATGAGGCTCTGTTTTGAATCTTACATGAAAGGCACAGATTTAGAGTGCTCTTTTCTTAATGCATTAAGAAATATGCTATTTTATACAACAGCATTAAGAAAAACAATACATGTAGGTAAACTGGACACATTTCTGTGTCATTCAGGTTTCAGATACCTAGATTATCACAGATAGAAGCATATATTTAGCATTTAACAATATATAGCTTTATGTCCCCATATATAAAATTAGAGATGCAGGTGAGTTCAGTATTTAACAGTGTGTTGGACCAGTCTTAAAGAAATTTGTAAATTGGTATCAGGTATGATGGTAAGGGATGAGAAAGAAAAGGGATAGGGGAAGGTTGTATTCATGTCATACTGTTTTATTGTTATAAGTACAAGAGTATAACACTGACACCTGGGAAAGGGAAGTGATTGAATAGAAAAGGGCTTAAATTATATACATTTTCTGATGAGCTATTATCAAAGTATTTAAAGAAGTTCAAGTTAAAGAAAAAAACACAACCCTTTGTGACTGTATTAAACAGCTGTTTTTCTTCTATTTAGTGCTCCCATGTCTGAGGTACAGTGAAGGAATTGCTTGCTGTAGCTATAGAAGCAAACACAGTGTTTGCAAGCTGAAGCTTCTTTAGCTCCCATTAAGACCAATGGTGGTCTAGGAAGCACTTCAGTCTGTTTGAAGACCCGAGTCACTGCTGTGGTGCTCCCTATGTAATCATACTTTGCACTTCCACAGGGTGGATGGAAAAAGCTGCTGTAAGGCAGCTGTAAGGAGTCAAAAGAGCCAAGCTCTGGTAAACCGAGGTAGGTGACAGTGGACTGGGTTTCCAGAGAAGTTTTGCTCTGGGGCAATCCAGGTCACCAGCAAAGAATAACCAAGGGTGAACCAATGCCTATTTAAGCAGACTGGGCACAGAGGGGAGGAAACCTCTGTGGTGTTCTGATCTATTTGAATACATCTGAAATTAAACATCAACACTAACAATGAAATATTGCTAAGGGAGAACCACATACTCACCTGCTATGCTTTTTTTTAAGAACAAAAATCACGGGCATGCAGCACGTTTCTCTTGCCCTGGTGATGTTTCCCCCACCTGATGAAGTAGCAGGTTCCTCTGTATTCTTATCAGACCTATTTGCATGCACCAGTGGCAACAACAGAGCACACAGCAGCAAATTGATAGAAACATTTTCATTCACTGCTGGTAAGTGTAAAGAAGTCGATCACTTACCTACCACTATAATTAAATAGCCACTGTAACACTTGTCTCACCAAGTGAAAAATCAAAGACTTGATAGGGAAATACATGTTATTTTCAAGTATCTCAGAATGTACTAAATTGTTAAAGAAACAATACTCTATGGAGGGTACAAAAAGGCATACTAAAGATGTTTAGGTGCAACAGGATAAATCCATTCAAAACATGAAGATTGATAAAAGCACTTTGTATCATGTACAGGTTACACAAGGCAAGACGAATATTAAGATACATGTCTGGTCTGTACTACTTTTTGCTCGATCTCTTGACTGCAGAAATTATGCATAGTAGATCTCTCTTGATGAAAATTAATCAGTATCTAACTTCCACAGTATTTAGCTGTGTAAGTAAAAGGCCACTGATATGTGTATATGTACTCATGTATGAAATGTGACAACTGAGATAAATAGTGTCACTTAAATTTTATAGAAATACAGGATCTGTTAAGAAATCAGGCTGGAAGTGACCTTCATTTCAAAACTGGGTTAGCTGGGATGTCAGACCAGGATGCTCAGGAATTTATCTGGTTGAGTTTGGAAAAACTCCGTAGGACAAGACCTTCCCCTCGGACTGTCTCACTGTTTGACTGTCCTCCCAAAGAAAATGTTTCTCCTTGTATCCAGTCTGAACCTCTCTGGTTTCAATGTATGCCTGTGTCTGGGCCTGAGGCCACTCTTAGGCCTTAATCCCCATGACTGGTCTCACGTGGGACCCCCAGCCACACTCCTGTCCATGGGTCTGAGCACCCTATTTAAGCTCAGAACCTGGTACCCAGTCTTTGTGACTTTGACCGTGTGTTGTAACCTTGTCCTTAGCCCTGTGTCAGGCTCTGTTCCTTTTGTGCCTGGCTGGACACCGCAGAGGGACCCTGCATCTGGTTTATTACTCTCTTTGGCTGTCAGTGGATCCTGTTGGAAGGACCTGGCTCTGCCTGCTGTGACCAGAACCTGCGGGGCTGTGCCCATCGGTGAGGGCATTGCCTGCACTGGCGCCACCCTGACTTCCTAGCTAACCTTTCTTTTGGGAGTAGCCAAGACTTGATGCTCTCTGACAACCTATTATGTCTCATTGCCACATCATGCATCATGATGAAGAGCCTCCAGGCAGGCTGCTCTTAGGTTCCCAAAGGCTCTCTCTTCTGAGGCCTGAACAAACCCAGGTCCCTTAAATTCTTCTTACAGGGCTGGTGCTTCAGCTCCATTTCCATCTTGCTGATCCTTCACTGAACTCACTGAAGTTTATGTGTTTGGTATGTTTTGGTTTTTTTTTTTTTTAAATATTCATCTAAGAGGACATCTTCTGTAACAGACCAAAGACCATAGCTCTGAAAAACTCACATTCATAATGCTGCCTTCTGATTCAGATTCTTTGCTTCCATTCCAAGATGGTATTTTCACTGGTACCAATGGACTTCAGTCTGAGGACGCTTTATTATCATAACATTTTCATTCATATCAATCTAACAATTTGGCAGCTAACACACATTTGGCAATTAGAGTTAAACTATGGAAGAACAGGGTATTTTCTTAATAAAATTGTCTAGAACATCTGTAATGGGAGCAAAGTAACTAAGTAATAAATAAATAGTAGTAAATAATAAGTTGCATTTTAAATATTCATGTGATGGTATAGCATTTCATCACTTCATAGTTTTTGGTTAGTAATATTTATGTATCAGTGAGTCTTTAAGTCTGATTTTCTTAGCCTCTCTTTTCTAGATACCTCAATAAAACCCAAGCACAAAGCAAAACAATGAATGCGACACTGATAAAAAGAAATTCACCTTTATCCTTTTGATTTAAAACAAATAAAGGAGATATGGCTGGACAAGTCTCTAAAATCTTGACAGAGTTATAGCTGACTTTATTTAAAGATACATACTGCTTTCTTTTTGAATCCAAATTTTGAATCAACAGAGAATCTGGCACTTGCAGTAGAAAGGAAGTATAGGTGTGGAAAACACAAGTAAGTGTTTCTACACCTGGAATTACTGTTGCAGATTTTTTTATTCTGGACAGATCCTGAGTGTGTGCATGATCTGCAGGCAGAAACTCTACTTAAAAACTGCATGTATACAAAAAGCTGGCAGAGCAGCAAGACAATTGAGAAAAATTACAAGCCCTCACTATCAAGTATCACTCATCCAGCAAAACCTGATGACATAAAATTTCTGGCCTGATTCTTGTATAATTTTTATTATCATATAGCCTTTGGGAGAATCTGCTCTTAGTACACAGGTGGGTGACTGTGACCCAGCAAATTTTGCTTCTTATCCTTTGCTGCTACTCCCCCTTGTACTATGTGGCTTGTCTTAATAACCACTCTCAGCCCAATATCTTATTGTCTCTCGTGCTTGGAAATATCCACCTTGAAGTCTTCCAGAAAATCCTGAGAGCCCATGGAATTGTAAAATCCACTCACTCTCTTCAATCCCTGTTAGGGACCTAGTAATGACAGTTCTTCTCCAGCCTTTGCTGCTTTCACATTGCTTTTACTGCAGATCTCACTGAAAGAGAGATCTTATGTTTTCATGAGAGATTTTTCACAGGGGTCTCTACAACCTCTTTATTTCTAGGTAGTGTGAAGCCATTGTCTAATCTCAGGTGTTTTTATGTTTAATCTTCAAATTAAAATATGAGCAGCTAGAACAGCTCAGGACATTATATATCTCATAATAGATGAATATGTGGGTTTCCTGCCAAAAGGCTGTGGCTCAGATGATGCAGCACTGATAGAAGAAGTAAATAAGTTAGAAACTTAATTACTGCCTCACATGATATGTATTCAGAAGTTTCTGTGCATGGCAAAACAAGTTCAGGGAATTGCAGTAATTTCCTTTGCCACTTATTTGATTGTGCATTGATGGAGAGGGAATAAGGTAACTTCATTTGCATTAAAATTATTATGATTTCTGTTTTTCAAATCACAAACATTCACTGAGATCAGGAAAAAGAATAAAACAACCCATTTAGGTGTTTTATTCATAGTGTTTTTTGCATCAGTGATAAATGCCAGCTAGATCACATTCTATCAACAGCATATTAAAATGTGTTGTAATAAGCAGATTTTAAAGAAACACTACTAGAAATATTGTACAGGCCAGGTTTACAGTGGAAGTACCCAAAAATTATATGACAAGAAAAACCTTGGGATGAGGAGAACTGGGAGCAGACCCCTGCTAAAAGTCTGTACGGGAAGAGAAATATTTACAGCCCCATACCTAGAAAAGTAATTAAGTCAGAGGCCAAAAATGGTACCAGAATAGAGTATAAATAATGTGATTTTATAGCAGATCACCTCTGAGATTTTTTCATTTGTTTGTTTTTCTGATATGGAAGCCTTTAGATTGTACATTTTCCACTTACCTTTATAAGCCCCAGGAACTTGGAAACTTATGTTTTTTGTTTCTCAAACAAAAGATGAGATTATTATGTAAAGACATGAGTTAGGAGCTTGATTTCCAGAAAGAACACCAAATGCAGTGCAAAGCAACTATTAAAAGATTAAAAACTGGCTTGCTTTCTTGTACTGTTTTTTCTTAAATTTTCACATAACCAAAGTATAGGTTTAATTGCCATGGATTGGATAAATCTAAATATTAGAACATTTGTCTGAGCATATATTGGTGTTCAAATGAAACCAACACTAAGAATTGCAGCTAAGTCTCCCAGACAGTTAAAATCCCATATTCTCCTGTAACAGTTTGTTTCAAATTTAAAACCAGCTATCCTGGTTCTAAGCTGAGTTACACCTCTTTTCCCCTTTGATTTACAGCTGCGTCAGGAAAGCTTTAAAAAATTTTGTGGACAGTTATATTTACTTTGAGAGGTTAATGGACTGATTTCTTCTGTGAGCCTCCATGTGTGGATACACATTGCAATGCTGCAGGAAAGAGAGGGACATCATCTGGGACAAGAATCTGCAAGAAAAGCCTTTCTGGTACAAACAGATGCAATTCACATGGATTGAGAATAAAATTCGAGTTTAGTGCATCCCCGGTCTGCACACAGTGACTAAGCAGATCCTACGAAAACAAGGACTGTCTCGTCGGAGCAGGTTTATTGTCCTCCTGCTTTGGGTTGTCCAGAACCCTTCTCTAAAAATGTATCTACTCCTGTCTTCTTTAATTTGATGAGAGTGAGTTAGAGCACTTTTTCAGATTAGTTTTACTATGGAAATCCATGGCATAGAAGGATTTTGATTATTTTCTCATACCCCAGACTCCTTTTTTGACATTTTTTTCCTCTTTGATTATCAATATATAACACAGTACACATTTTAAAGGCTGTTTTGAAATTTTTCTCCCTGCCTTACTCCTCCAGATGCTAACATTGTAGCATGGCCTGATGGCTGCCACAGTAACTCAGCAAGAGTTTCAGCTTTGAAAAAAAATAGTGACTGATCAAGGCAGGAGGAAGAGCTGAAACAGTGAAAAATCCCTCTGTTGTATGTGGAGTGAAGCTTAAATCAGACTCCCTGGGAAGGAAAGCTGGGTTGGCAAAGACAGGGATTGTGCTTTTGGGAGACCACATTCCACTTAAGCACTGATCCTTTTGGCTTCTTGAGCAGCTCATTTTACATTTTCTTTGAACTTTCCATGTTTTGCTTATGCTGTTGGGATTAGAAACAACCTCTTCTTTTGTATGTGTAGCTGTTAGTGTTAGCAAAAAAAAAAAAAAAAAAATCCATGATCTTTTCTAGACTTCTTAGACATTATCATAAATACATATATACATAAATTCCTACATTATCTTTCAGGACTAGAGCTTTTTTTCTTCTACATCACTACTTAAATAAACAAGGAAAAGCCTTACTTCTGATTTGGATTTTTTTGAGAGGGGACAAGAATTTTTTACTGTAATTCCCAGCAAATACAGGTTTAGCGCACAATTCTGTTTCTTTATATCGTTGTAAATCTGGAATTACTGCTGTGAGGATAATTAGATTTAGGTTAGCCACCTGAGAGCAGAGTATGTCCCTCAAAATTTCAGAACAATTCATAAAACATTTGAAATTAAAAGCAAGATTTCAAAACAAACTGCTTTTAGTGTGTCTGAGTGCATGAAAAAAATAAAACCTTGCTGACAAACGAAGAAAGGTGTCTGAAATAAAGATTAAAATGGGGAAGAGCATTAAGTGAAACAGAAAGGGGAAAGCCATCTGGGGCATTATATGGATGAAAAAAGGAGGGATAAGCACAGCCCACTGAAGAGAGCAAAGGGCAGAATGCCAATTGTACCTGCATCAAAGACTTAAAAGACGCAAAATCCGAACTGAGACAATGAAAAAAAAATCCAAAAGCTTTATGCAGGTGTATGTCAGCTTCAGATATTGGGGAAAATTCTGAGCAGGTAGGGAGGGGATATAGAGACAGTATCCCCGTTGTAAATAAAACCATCAGTTTCTTGAAGTACGTCATCCCTGAGGGAAAGACAGAGTGGAAGTGTAAAGTAGGACTGATACTGCTGCTTCTTGGTAGTGAGCTGAGGGTGAATTTAATTACTTACAGTGTGATACCAGCCCAGACATCTGGGACATTGCTTCCAAATTTAGAAGAATCTTTTAAGGCACCTAAATCTGTATTTAGGGATCTGAATAAATAGGTTATCTCAAGGGCTTAGACTGCAGACAACTAGCAGGTGTATATACTTACTTGTGGACACAGAAAAGACAGATAACCCATGTTTGTCACGTTGAGATATCTTTATTCTACATGACAATAAAATATCAGGAGTCTCACTGGGCTAAATGTTATCTTTTTGGCTACTGTTGACCTGTCCTACTCAGCATTTGGCTTAGACCACTGTAGATTTCTGATACAGAAAGAAACATTTCAATGACCGTATCTTACAGTTCCCTTGGAAAAAAAAAATATACAGTTCTTTGCTTTCTGATAGTATTACTGCGTGGTGGATAAATAAATGTGAGAAAAAATACATTCCTTATATTTATACATGTATCCATGTCATTCCTTGATAATGAAAATGAAATTTAGGAAAAAAAATAGCAGGGACATAACTTGGTTCATAAAATTTGGGGTAAATTCTTAAGATTCTTGTTTGTGTGCAGAAAAAGTGCAGTAGAAAGCTGCTCACTTTTAGCTCAAATACCAACCTATCCAGCCCTAAGATGCAGGAGAAACTTTTGCTTGTCAAAGGATGTATTTCATATGCAAGATTCTTCCATTAGCCAAAGAAAGGCAGTGTGAATAGAGTCAGTCAAGCTGCCTCTAGGCAGCTATCAAACTGATACCTACATTTGATATGGACATAAACTAAAGTGTTATTCAACAGCATGATGGAAGTAACTGTACTTTCCAAGCAGCACATTGTTTACTTTAAAATATATTAAAAACTAAAGTCCTAGCAGGTTGTTTCTTTATGTCACTATAGTTGCAATTTACTTATCCTAGAAAAAGAAAATGCAGGTGAGAGTTGAATCAATTGATTGTTCTAAGAAAGTTCTTTGGTTTGATTACATTCATTGATCAGTATTACACTCAGCTCTGGGGCCCTCAACATAAGGACATGGACCTGATGGAGCGAGTCTAGAGAAGGGCCACAAAGATGTCGAGGAGACTGGAGTGTCTCTCCTGTGAAGATAGGCTGAAAGAGTTGGAGTTGTTCAACCTGAAGAAGGCTCCAGAGAGACCTTACAGCAGCCTTCCAGTATGTAAAGGGGGTCTGCAAGAAAGCTGGGGAGGGACTTTTTACAAGGGCATGTAGTGATAGGACAAGCGGTAATGGCTTTAAACTGAAAGAGGGTAGATTTAGAAGAAATTTTTCACTATGACGGTGTTGAGGCACTGGAACAGGTTGCCCAGAGAAGCTGTGGATGTCTCTTCCCTGGAAATGTTCAAAGCCACGTTGGATGGGGCCTTGAGCAATCTGGTCTAGTGGGAGGTGTCCCTGCCCATGCCAGGAGGGTTGGAAGTAGGTGATCTTTCAAGTCCCTTCCAACCCAAACCAGTCTATGATACTATGATTCTGTGATTCTATGATTCTGTGATTGCTTTCATCCTTTGAAATTTTATGTTAATGAGACATGGCAGCCTTCTAATGCCAGACAGCCTTTGAGAGATGCATAGCCTTAATCTGTGGTTTTAAACATTTTTTTTTTTTTCTATGTGGATTTCAAGGAAGCTGTTAATGTGAAAGTGTATAAAACTGCCAACCACACAGAGCAGTTTTTGAAGAAATATTTCTCATTATAAATATGGCATGGGGATAATGGCCCGCAACAACTATTTTTATTCTTATTATTATTTTCTTATTCTTATTATTTTCTTTTTTTTATGGGAATAGTTTTTCACTTTACAAGTCCAATATTCAGCACAGGTGAGAACACATACCATAATATTCCACCTTCCAAAAAAACAAAGCCCACTCCCCATGGCTTGCAAGGTTCTGCGTCCCAGCGATGAAATGAAAACATGACATCCAGTGCTGAACTGCAGTAAACTGCTATCCAGCATTGCAGCAATATTGGACAGCCCCTCAGGCAGAAGCTTCCATTATTTGGGCATATCATGGTGGAGGAATCCTTTCTGTGTTTCCACATTGTTAGACCTTGTCATGTCCTCAGCATCCAGGCAAGGAAATTGTGAGCTACTAATATGGACTCAGCAGTTTCTAGTGGCGAAACAGCCCTTTTTGAATTCTGTCACAGAGATTAAGAACAACTCCCCTACGTGACATTTGGAGGAGAGTTGCCAGACCAAGAGTACATGTGGTGAGAGCTGGAAAATCAGAAAGTAAAGTAATTCTAGGGAAACTTCACTTGAGCTAGTACCTTTTGTTTTATTTTTTAAAATTTATTTAAAGATCATATTTTCTATCTTCTATTCAGGGCTGTGTTTCAACGATATTAATGAGCTCTTAAGATTTCACTGATCTAGGAATCTCATTGTAGGGTAAAGAAATAGTATGAAAGCCTAAAAGTTAAGAAATTTAATTATTTTAATTATGCAATTGGAGAGCTTTAGCATGCGTGCCATAAGCATTTGGATACTGCATTGATGAGGAAGATGACTGAAGTCCATCAAAGGTCTATTAAAGGTGTGTACATAAGGTGGTGTTTTATAGAGGAAGATATGCATCTTGGGTAATGTCTAACTGTACAGCTCTGTGACCTGGGATGATTCTTCTCCTAAGTTCAAAGTATCAATATTTCAACTGCTGAACTGGTGACTCCAGTTTCCTTTATAAGAAAATTTTCAGAGTTCCATTCACCTGACTTAAGAATCTTTTTTTTAGGATGAGAAAAATCACAACTCTAAAATACTTCCTCTTCACCCTTAAAATAGTAATGAAATCATAGAATCATTTTGGTTGGGCTTTGAGATCATCGAGTTCATCCATTTGCTGGGTTAAAGGCTGGGCTTGATGATCTTAAAGGTCTTTTCCAATCAAAACAATTCAATGATTCATCACTGTGGTGAGTAGATGTTGGCATGTGCAATATGTTACACAACTGATGATGGCTGGGAAAGTCTGAGTCTCATCTTTGAGTCAGACTGGAAAACAAACTCTTTAAAGAGCATCTCTATTCAGTGGGTGAGAAGCTGTACTTAGCCTGTTGTGGACAGAGTTCTTAGAGCTCTTAGTCAACCAGGAGCCCTGAGATGATAGATGTATTTGGTAGGGCAGAGCAATAGATGAGAATGTACACCATACCAAATAAAGCTGATGCTTTTTATGACTTCCTGACTATTCTTACTTTTCGATTAAGAATAATAGGCAGTTGAGGTCATGCTTGAATTTTACTGAAGCTTGGTGAAAGAGATGGAACAGATGGCCCTAACTGAACATGCATCTTTGGTGATACAAAAATGCACTGGAGATTTCAGAGGATGCAGTTCTGCTGCAAGATATTACTTTCATGTCAACATTTCTGTGTACAAACTTATTCTTGTCTTCACATTTTCATTGTCTTCACATTGAGTCCAATGAAATTTAGAAAATTGAGTACTTTTACAGAGGGCTAGCACCAAGACCATTTTTTTTCCATATTTCTGTTCAGAATTGCAAAAGGTTATGTTACTATGCCCTGACAATCATGCAGAGGAGTTAGCACCTGCCATACTTTCCAGCTTGCTTCAAGATCAGTGTTAATGGCAACATCTCAAAAAAAAGAATTTAAAAAAAGACCCTGATTTCCATTTTGCTCCAGGTATCTTTTGTATCAGCATACAAAACATTTCATAAAGTTAAAAAAAAACCCCAAAGGTTGAAAAAACTTTGCTTGCCTTTTCTTGCCAGCAGTAGATCTTGATTAACTGCATTGGCTCAAAATAAGTCAAAATTAGTTGTTCCAAGTTAAGCATGATCTCTCAGGCAGTATCACAGAAAATACCTGGACTTTCTATGTGGGGTAAAGAACAATGAAGAAACTTTAATCACAGAAATGATATGTTTATTATTCTACAGACACTGGTCCAGGTGTCTGTAGATTAGGATTTTTTTTTTCAAAAGAGGATAATTGTGCTTTTAAGATTTGCTGTAACGAAAAGACTGAGGTTTGTAGAGTCTTTTCCACCTTTTTCTGATCACACCTTACTTACCAGGAAATCTTACCACAGACTAGGGACCTCTGGGTGTCAGAGTAACTATGGGAGGTGGAGAAAGAAAGCTTTTTGGTTCTAATGATTACCTCCTCTAAAGCCATAAACACAGGCTGCTTCCCTAGGAGGTAAAGGAGCATGCACTTGCTCTTCTTCCATTCACACGTGTGATCTCCGTGGTGTTTTCCAGGGAAGGTTGTATGGCCTGTTTCCCTCTCCCATTGCATGGACATACCAGAGCTGTGTAGGAGTATGGCTTCACTGCCCTGGCAGTGCAGGACTTTCTTCTTAAGGAGGCCATGTCAGAGCTGGTACTCAAATGCTGGAGTACCTGACTCACACATACACAAAATAATTAGTCAGTTGAACTCACACATTACCTGCCTTGTTCCCCTTCTGTGCCAGAAAGCAGCCTTGCTGCTCACAAGAGGAACCAGTCTATTTGTAGCAAATTATCTGAGGTGGAAACTTAATGAGGTTTTTGATGTGAATGTCACTCCCAACCCCAGGTCACCTCCATGTGAACATCTTTGTTTTATGGCCTCAGCTGAGGGTAGGCAGTATGTTTTCTGTAAAACAGTCATTAAAAGAAGAACATTTTCACATATTTCACTAGTATGACATTCAAGTAGAATAGAAAAATAACTTATTTTCCTGCCCCACATACAGTGTAAACAGATTAAAGGCAGCTGTATTGCTAGAAGGTATAATTGTAGAAATCACATAGGTATTATTATTAAGGAAGACTTAATATCGAAGTTCTTGTTATCTATCCAGCATGACACAGGCTGGAGGGAAAGGGTGAGACATGCACTTCCTATTAACCACAGCAGTTACAGATCTCCAAAATTTTTTAACAGATGTCAGCATTAAGGAATCGAAATCCAATGTTACTATGGAAGAGAACAGATATAACTAAAATATTTGAATGTAAAGTGATCACAAACTTGAAAAAGGTTCATCTAGAGTGATCAAAGGGAATCCTTCATCCATCACAGAGAATGAAAAAAAGAAATGCAGCTGAAGGGAAACCTCTTTCTGTTACATTAAAAAGAGTGGAAGAGACATTTCTAAACACAATTTTCTTTATGCAAATCACAGAACTCATTATGCATTTTTAAAAGTGTTTGTAAGACTTGAATATCTTTTCAAATGAAAAGAACCAGTGGTATATGAGAAACCTTCATATAAAATTAAAGCAAAAGCAAAGAATCTTCATCCCAGCAACTTCAGGTGTATCTTTAGAGCTTATTTTAATTTCTTACTTATCTCACCTGATTAATATCTAATGGGAAAAATTTTAGCAGACTGGATTGAGTTCAACTCATCTTGGAATTGTGCAATTCATGCACATAGTCAGTGTTCCTTTCCTGAAGAGTACAATGTTTCCTGAATGTGAATGATTGGTATCCCCTACTGCATTAGAGAAATATGCCTGCTTTAAAATCCAGACATTTTGTTTTCCTTTGGCTGCGAAGTGGAAGCTGTTACAATAACCCTCCACCTTTTGAGATGTGAGTGAAAGCTCTTTGTTTACAAAGGAGACCCATCCATCTGAATTTATCAACAAATACACTAATCTGCTTCTTCCAGCATGCGCTAAAAATTGCAAAGTGCATTTTATGGCCTTAATACATGAAATAATTAATTTGCTAAAAATATCAACATTTGGCAATTTCATGGTGACAGCCTTGAAATTGTTATGGAGACGTTTGGACTGCAACTGTCTTCTTTTGTCTTAAAGCCAGTAACAGCAGCTAACTTTATCATTCTTACAGAGAAATAAGACCAAGACAACTTATTCTGGTACAATTTTTCCTTTCCCATCTCTAAGTCTCTTTTCTACATCTTGTCAGCTTCACATCTCTCGGATCTTCATTCTGGCAATTGCATTTCTATGCTATTTTCTCCTCCACTTACTCTTTTGATGAAGGATACTAATTGCTTCTTCACACCGATGAGTCCCCAAAAGTCTCCATTTTTTTACTAACTTTAGTCACCTTTGTTCTTTTTCCAAATTTTCTCTGCTGGCACTGCGACTTTTGACTTTCAGAGCAAAGTTTCCTCCATCTGATTGTTTTACTTGAACATTTAATTGCTTCTCATCCCTGCAGACGCTACTTCCCTGACATTTTAGTACAAGACTTAATCAGAACATTTCTGCTCATTTTTCTGGCAATAATCAGCTGAAACCAAACATGACTGTAGGAGGATACCCATTTTGTGAGTTTTTACAGATAAATTTCTAAAAAGTTTTGAAGTTATTAGAAGCACCTTTTATTAGCATTTTGAAAAGATTTCTATTTGCCAGCTGAAAACTACTTGAAAATTGTTATTCATTTACAGTATTTTTAATATGGGATAAAATGAAACATTTAAAGTCATCAAAATATTTACTAGCTCATTAAAAGAACTTTGTTTTTACAAAACTGCATATGTTCTTACAGGAGGACAGACTAATTTCTAGGTCCATCTTGAAACATAATGTTACACATTTTAAAAAAGTATTCTAATGTGTAACTGAATTTAGAGAAAGATACATTCATTTTATGTCTGCCACTTGCATGTGGCACCATGTGTCTACTACGCACATCAGACTGACCATTCTTGTCTCCATAGCTTTATTCCACTGTAGTGGGTAACTGGAATAAATCAGCCCTTTAATAAACTTTATCTGAGAGCTCCAGTATCCCAGCCTGGCTGATACAGTCTGTGTAGCTTCTTGGACAAGGTATTGGCTTTTCTTCTCACACTAGTGAAAGGATTTTGTTGCTTGGGCAGGTTGCACTGGCTTTAGGTGGCTATTAGTGAATAGGGCCTGAACTAGGCTCTCCAAGAGATAAATTTCGTGTTTGATCAGGATATTTGGTTTTTTTGTTATGGGTATGATAGTGATCTAGAAGGTCCTTTCCAACCATGAATATTCTGCAATTCTGTGAAATAAGCCAGGGACTGGAGACAAATAATAATAAAAAAAATTGGTCAGAGGAATAAAACACAGGGATTTCTAGAAGTTACTGGTAAAACAATGTGATAAAAGTCAGTGCTTTTGGTAGTGTCCTGTTTATTTAGTGACCGCAGGAGAAACCCACTGGGAGGCAATAGAAGTTTTGTTCCCTGTGCTTATTCCAGCATCAGTGCTCAGGCCTAAGAGATCTAAATAATGTGTCTGTAGACCTCTTCTGGTGTCTGAACCAAGTGGTGTTTCTGATCCTGTTCACCAATATTCAGTTTTGCTTGTAGATCTGATATTTCTTGCTCTCAAAGCCAAAGGTTGCCAGAGGTATTGTCTGAGCCAGGAAAGAAGGAAGGACTTTGCAGAGGTTTTTGCATAATGCCATCACATGAAATGCTAACAGGGCAGAGAGGCAGAAGAAGTGGTATGGCTTTATACCTTTCCTTACAAGTCTGACCTGAACAGAAAGCCTTCATTCAGGTGGGCACTTCTTTTGCATTATACAAATATCTATTTCAGCTACAATCTGTGGCTCTATAAAGATGGCACATGCAGTCACAAATTTCACAGAGTTATCTTAGAGGTCCTTGAAATTCATTGTGGCAAGTGAAGAACATGATAAGAAGAGCTTTTAGGCATTGAAAATGGCTAGTTAATAAGCTTTGATAATTTTGTGGCTATTATCTTCCATTATGGATTTTAATAAATTCATTAATTGTCCCAAAGACCTTTCTTAGTCTAAATACAAAAAATAAATTTTGAGGAAATTGGTTTCCATGCCTGTAGAGGCTATAAATACTGCTGTATACTAGGAGAAGGCTTCCAGCCACCAATGATGAACAGCACTTATTTCTAGGCAAGAGGGATAGTGATATACTAGACTTAGAAACAATGCCATTTTGATTACAGTCCTGCTTCTCTACTGGAAATATAATTTTAGTGAATATTATTTCAAGGCCTGCTGCAGCCAGGAAGGGCCATATTACAGCCACATGTCCCAACAACATCGAAAGGTAGCATAAAACAGGATCACTCTGGAACAAGAAGAATTTTTTTGCTGCATCCCTTGCAGGTTGTTCTCATACAGCCTGACCAGTGTTGCTGTGGCTCTACTCTGATACACTCTGCTACATCATACACCCCTGGGGTCTAGAGGGGCCCTAAATAAGAGCTGTTGCTTGGAGACAAATCAAGATATAGAGCTGTTCTGGAAGGTTTGGAGGAAGTGTGGTGGACAGCAGCTGTAACAGTCAGGACACATTTGGGATTTGTGAGGCTATACCAAGAATTTTCCATTGAAAACCTCTGGGTAGCAGCTGCTGTTATGCAGGTTTCGGCTTACATGCCATCTTTGGCATACAGACTTCCTTTTGCAGGGTGATGTTGGACAAGGGTACCACCTTTTCTGTTAAAGATGCTTGACAGTCATTCTTTTCGTCGATGATTTGAAGGATGGCTTCAACTTCACTGTGGTTAGAAAGTATTTTCCCCCTATTTTGTTTCTATTAAGCTTTTATTCCATAAGCAGTTTCCACATTTCTTTGTGCTCCTCAAAATACTAGCCATCTAATTTTTTGTGACACAGCTCGTTTGCTCTGGCAGTGTGTTGTAGATGCCCTGCTGAGGAGATATCAGTAAAGCATGATTCAGAAAGCAGGTTAGAAATGTGGTTTATTAGTCAACACACCAAGGAACAATACAGGTGTAAAAAAAATAAAATCCATGGACTAAGTTTGACATGCTAAGCTGGGCTAAGATTCACCAACATTTCTAGTGCCAGAGGCTCAGCATGGGAGCACAAGTCACATCTGCCTGCCTTGGACCTGGCAAGAACTGCTTGCTCAAGTTGAAGCTCAATTTCAGTTCAATGTTGCTAATAAAAGATGTAGGCTGTGTAGCCACCTATCTGTATTTACTTGTGAATCTGCAGCTTCTTAACAAATACCAAATCAGAGTGATTATATTTACATTCC
Organism: Ceryle rudis; assembly: GCA_033439905.1. Taxonomy (NCBI): domain Eukaryota; kingdom Metazoa; phylum Chordata; class Aves; order Coraciiformes; family Cerylidae; genus Ceryle; species Ceryle rudis. The sequence goes on along the minus strand of JAAGNO010009113.1, from coordinate 22,736 downwards.
ATCACAAATCATTCAAAGGAACATGACCAGACAGTGAAACTACCAACTGTGAATTCATGTTTTCTTAATGATGGAGGCTTGAAAATACAGAAAAGCTGGGAGCTCTATTTTAAAAACTGTGGAGTATATGCAAAACTGTCAGGGTGAATTCAGTTGATTTAATCCAGATGTTCGCATTTTAAGTATGGAAGAAGAGACATCAATGAAAATTTATAAGAGTAGTGAGAACGTACCTAATGAGACACTGGAGAGAAGAATTGTAAACCAGAAGTGTCAGGGAGGATTAGGGGTGTAAGTATTTTGCTCTATTAGTATGTATTGGTGCAGCTAGCCATGTCTGAATTTCAATTTGACACAATTTGGAAATGTATTGTATGGTAACACTTTGTTAGACTGTGTATTGGGTATTTCAAGAGAATTTAAAGGAATCAGGCACTCCAGTGCTAATAAAATTCAGTGAGCCAGCTGTGGTGCTTCATAAATTGCAATGGTTGCACATCTTTTCTGTAGGTCTTTAACAAATACTATCCTAGTGACTTCAGCATGGGTCATACCACTCCAGCTAGGGCTGTACTTGATTTTTTTCCAAAATCTCAGCAGTTAAAAACATGACTAGGTGCATTATTGCCCTTAACTTTCCCCTCTGTGAAACTGGTAATGAAATGCCAGTTTATATCAGTAATGCACCTTTGCCTGTGTATCCACATTCAATATGTTAGCAGCTCTCCCTGCAGCATAGACTGTATCATCATTACACCAATATCAAATTCAGACTCAGACCTGGAATTCAGTTTGTCAATGACCCTATCACTGCTTGAGATGTTACATTTCTTCTCTGGGTCACTATTTCTGGTAGACCAAATACAATTCAGATGTTTTCAAGTCCTCCACAGCATTTCCAAATCCTATTTCATGCATTTATTTCAATATGAAAATAACATCACCTACCAGACTCCACTGTTTATTATATTTTCAAGTATTTTTCAGCTTTCCCATCTGATACACTCTGCTTTGAGTATCCTTAAAAACATATTCAAAGGCATTGCAGTATTATCTCTCTGTCAAGCTTTCTTTTGCTTTATATCCATATAAAGCATGACGTTGGCCAGTGTTATATTGCAGGGAACACATTTGGTCATCTGTAATGTAAGTCACACAGACTGGTCCTGCTTTTTGGCTTGCAAATTTCTCAATGGTCCAATGGATGTGTTTGATATTATTTATCTTTTCTATCTAGAAGGTGGATAGTTTAACATGCAGATTAGATAATGCACCAGAACTAGTGTTCCCACTCCCAATGGCAGGATATATTCCAGATAATTCTGTGCTATGCTCAGGACTGACCCCTTTTTGCTTTTGATTTTCTTTGGTCTTCATGCCTTTTGTATTCTTAGTTTCCTGGTCGACCAATAAAAAAATGTGGTTTATCCCACCTAGAATGTGTTATAACCTGTTTGGTGGCTAAAAACCACAGTGTTGCCACGGACAATGGGAGATGTGGATTTAGGAATGAAGGGGAATGAAGAAATTTAGGGAATATAAAAAAAATCATTAAGGTGTAAAGCAGATAAATTAAAAATCTGAAGAAAAATAGAGGTAAACATGAAGCTAAAATGTTTCTGGTATCTTTAAAATACCTTTAAGAGATGGTATCTTTAAGCAAAATGTGTCATTTAAAATCCAATCAACATTTTAAAATAAATATTTTATATGAAATATTGTTTATGCCGTGACACAGTAGGGAGTTCTTCATGCTCCTGGATGCTGGGCTCTTCTTAAGGTTTACCTACAGCTGGAACTAGATCATGGGTTGTACTTTCTTCACCTCTGCCTTCTCCCTCAGCTGCTTAAAAACCTTCTGAGAGAGAGAAAGATACCTTCAGCTCAGTGCCAACCTACTGCATTGCAAAGCCTTTGAGGAGAATTGAGAAGAAGCACTCTGAAGCACACATGAGAGAAGCACTCTGACTTTTTGGATACCAGCTGAGGACTTTGTTTTGTTTCAGGAGTAGAAGTTGATCCTCTGTCAAAGAAATACGTAGTTATCTTCTAATAATTATGAGAAAATAATACTCTCTCTTCTTTATGTCTGGAAAGTGCATCATAGCAGAGATTGTTGATACAGATTTGATAGGAAAACCTAGATTTGATAGGAAAACATGCTTACAGCAGTGCTCCTATGACAGTATTTTGTAGTTTAAATCGGATCTTCACATTCTTCTGAAATTCCTATTTGAATTCCCATCATTAATTCCACTAAGAAAGCCAATCTGATGCTGAACAGCTGCTGAACTTCATATTCTGGAAGGATTCCCATCAATTTAGATGGACTGTCAGCAACTGACCCTGGTTTATTAAGGACACTTGGGTTTGTGTGTATGGTAGTTTTAGGCAATGAAAATATGCTTTGAGAGCACTAATAGGAACTGCCTTAGATAAAAGCATATGAGAGATTGTCTGAAGAAGCATTGAGCTGCTCACCTGGAAAACAAAGTGTTTAAAGTGTTATTTTCACGCCCACATTTGTCCATTTAGCCCAAAGCATTAGACACATTCAGTCCCCAAATCTAAAGCAGTGATTTCAGTTTTTCAATTTCTGAGCCAGAATGTGAAGACAATTGAGCTGAAGTAATTTTTTTACTTGTCTTGTTACAATTTTCATGACATAATGCAACTTCTAGACCTACTTTAGTTCTATCTAACAATTATCAGGTTGTTTATTCTTTTCATACGTGACACTTGAAGTACATAAAAGTGCAGTTATAGCACTGTACAATCAGATCTTTTCATCATTCTTCAGGAAGTCAACATATTTCTGGAAAATGAAGATTGCCCAAGAAGTCTTGTGAACTGTTTGATATTGCAATGAAATGTTACTAAGTTTATGTCAGCGCGGCATAGTCTGGTCATAGCTAGTAAGCAATTAAAAAAAAAAAAGGATAATTATAGACAGAGAATGCCACAATACTGAAGATACTTCAAAAAAAGCATGTGCCTTTCTGTTTTGTATACCAAATTTGCCTGTTTCTAAAATGAAATCCATCTGGCGTCCTTACAGTATTTAACACTATTTTCATGCCCAGTGGGAAAGCATGGCAAATACAGAAGCCCCATTATAAATGACAAGCAACACTGCTTCCAGAATTTGTCTCCGTTCATGTACAGGTTATTTTCCTATTTGAGAGCACAAAGGGTTTTTTAGTTGAGTGAGTGGATGCACAGAGTTTTGCAGCCCAGTTAGAAAGAGGTGATACTCACCATTCTTGCTATGAAGATTGTCTATGGTTTAAAGTGTACAGGAAGTCAGATTTTGAAAATTGTATATTCATGTGTCTGCAGGTAAAGAGCACAGCAACTGATTGAACCTCTGTTTAAACAGGCTTAGTGGAAATCACATGAGTTTATTTTAAGGTTTAGTGTGTGATCATTCTTTTAAACAAAGGGCAATTAAATAATGGGTCCTCTGCCTCACAACACTCTTTTCAGTACTATGAAAATGCTCCTTTATAGTAGTCTTAGTTCAGTTTGTTTACACATTATATGAACTACCTGAAGGAATCACAATTTCAGAGGTCATAAGTCTGTAAATAATTCTCAATTTGTGAACAATGCTGTATTGTCTGGCATCATCAGTACTTACAAGGTGAATGCTTCTGATTAAGATTTTTACTGTCTGAGGAGGACTTGAAGGGCATAATATATCTCACTTCATATAGCATCACTATGAAATGGGAATTAAAATGATACCTTTTTTTGGTTAATACTACAAATATTTTGCAACTGTGGGTACATGATTTCTGCTACTCCTTATGTATCTATTTTTAAGTATGCAGGTGGTCATGCTGCATTAGACCTATAATGGTGTCTGGTTCTGTATTTGACATTTGTTTAAAGGAGGCAACAGCAGGTAAATAGGAATCAGCATGGAGAAAGATACATTAATAAAAGTTATCAAAGGCTGTTTTCTTTGGTCACTGTGTTTGGAGTACACTCAGTATATTTAAAGCATAGTATAGACACATGCAACATGTTTGCTGATGGTTCCATATCTGTTTTGATGGCTAATTTTTTCTCAGAATTGTTGAGCATTAAGTGGATGGCTGAGAAAGAAAAATATAATTTAAAAATTAATTTATGCTCAAAAGTTTTCTAAGCATTTGTTGAAGAAACTTCCCTCTGCTTTGTAGCTGAAGTATGCATTTGAATGCAAAATTGTGGCTTGAATCCTTTCTTCTTCCAAACCTGTGTTATTCTCTCCTTTAGTAGCCATTTTCTGTAACTGTAGGCTTCCTGCTGGGTCAGACAGAATGAGCTCACAGCTCATTTCATGCGCTACTTAAGCAGGAGAGGAAAGAAATTCAAATTCTAAGTGAAAGCAATGTTTTGAACATTCTCTACATACCAGCAAGATGCATTGTGTAGCATGCTGGTTTGGTGGGACAGCAGGTAAGAAATTATGTTTCTTGCATTACTATTCACCAGTACATCCATCCTAGATTTGAGAAACCAATTATGTCAAAACAAGCTTCTGAACTCCTGTTTTAGTTTTCAACCAGAAGCCATTCTCTGATGAAGAAAGTTATTCTAGAAAATTCAAGTGCAGCCTCTACTTTTGATCTTGATGAGATCTTGGGACAAGGGATTCTTTGGATTTGAGTAAATGCATCGCTGCATGCTATAATGGAATGCTCTTTATCTCTTGTGCTAGAAAACATAAATAGGAACTCCTGCTAGTATTCACTGTTTGCTGTTATTTACATTCTCCCTTACTGAAACAGAACAAATAGTTTTCATAAATTTGTGTAATGTTAGTCACTATGTTTTACTGTTCTGCCTTCAGTTGTTGTTATCTGAAATCAAACTAGGTCATCTTTAAATCCCAGCCGCGAAACTTCTTTTAAAGTAGGAACAGAATTTGCCTTTTAGATACTTCAGTAGGAGATTTCAAGGAGAGATTGAATGCCTTTGCTGTTAAGCTACTTGATTCTGATGCTGGCTCCCAGTTCTCGGGTGTATAGTATGTGCCCTTGTACTGTGTGCCCTTGGTAGCTTCTTGTTTGTCAATTTCTGAGTTTAAAGTGCCCAAAGGAGAAAAGAGAGAACAATAGCTGACATTAGTCCATGTGGGCTACATGAAAGAGTAATCACAAAGCACTCATGACTGAAGGAAAAGAGGATTCAGATCAGAGCTCAGGGATCAGATTCACAGAAGTATTTGTGCATGTAGGACTAAATCCACAGAGGGACCTGGCTAGATCATTGCCATGCTAGCCACTGGAGCTGCAGGTCATATGCCACTGAAATCCTCAAAGCACTTGCTCAGATCCTGCTGCCTGGCCCAAGAGACACTGACATTTCTGCCAGCTGGCACTCCAACTACCTGCAATTCAAATGCCATTTTGTGTCTGGAAGCCAGGAGGTTTTCAAAGCAGACTCACAGACATTCTTGAGTGTCAGGCCTCACAAAAAAAAATTACAGCTAGGGACATGTTGTACTTACCTTGGTGCCCAGAGCCTTAGGGGTTTGATTTTTTCCTTGAAGCCATGAGTTTTCTTTTTCCTCTGCATTGGATTCTGTCCCTACCACATCCCAGCTATGTATTGTAGGTTTTAGGAAAATCCTGTGTAAGGTCAGATCTGACCTGAAACCCAGGTGGAAAAACACCCTAATGTGAGAATCTTGATGGAGCTAAGCTGGCAGCAGAGAGGAGGGAGGTCACTGTCTGAAAACTGCACAAACTCAGGGTAAAAATGGCTCCCATTCAATATCATATCAGATTTAAACTTCTCTGAATACATAAATAATTTTTCCTTCTTCCTGACCTTGTCCAGATGAATCCCAACAGTTACTCCTATAGTTTATTCCTGACATTCCCTCTGGCTGTTGTACTCCACCTAATGTAGACCTACACTTTCTAATTCAGGTCCCAATGTTGCATGTATATATGAGATGTCCCAACAAAATGAACAAGCCAAACCTTCTAATGATGCAAATCACCACAGGACCATTGTCAGCAAAAGAGCAATGACAGTCTGTATTATCTGAAAGCTTTAAATCTAGAAGTCCTGGGCTGTAACATCTCTCCATCAGAAGCCTTGTCATGAGAATGTAGCACCCATTGAACTATCCCTACACATATCATTCATCAACTCATAACAACTGATTGAGAGTTGTTTGCACAATGGACCTTATAGCTAATATTTCTGTTTTATTGTATAACTAAGTTACACTCATCATTAAAAGAGAGTTCTGCCTTGCTGAGTACACAGTTTATTTTTCTACCTCCTGTTATTTTAGGCTTGTCACTTCAAAGAGCTCTTTGAATCCAGATTTGTGTTAGCTAATGATGCAGAATCTCACTGCATACAACTTGGCGAGAATAAAGCATATTAGCAAGTAAACAGGTTTGTTCCCAGCAGGAGGTTTGCTTGCTGGTTCTGCTTACAGTGGAATAGAAAGGTTTCCCTCCTTTCTCAGGGATAGTGCTGTTGTTTCATTCTAAAATTCATATTTCTGTCAAGTAAGAGTTCTCACAGATGGCACCTAGTCTGACACAACCATGTTGAAACTACCAAATTATCTGGAAGAATGTGTCCTTCCATGTCTACATGTGTGTATAGTCACAGAGTTATTGTTTTAGTGAAAATACTTAAAATGTTTTTATATTTTCTTTTTAAATATTTATGGATACTTGTGATCTGAGTAGGTTTGATAAAGTGCTGACTGAAAAAATTTAACGGTTAAATTAATTTAAAGGTAATTTTGCTGAGTTGCTTTTTTTTTTTCTCAAATAAGGTGTCATAGCTTCTGAGTTATGGGTTGAAATATGATTGCTGGCACATCAAACTAGCAGAAGCCTTGCTTCTGTCTTTTTCAGCTTTTTGAGGACTACTTTGTCAGATGTGTAGACCTTTGGGAAGGCAGAATAACTGTTCTGTGTCTTGTTTGTTTTCCTTCTTACCTTGGGTGCAGTGAGGGGACAAGCTGGTAGAAAAGCACTGTGGGGTAAATTGCTGCAGGGGGGGCAACAGAAAAGGGAAAGAAAAATTCTTGTCAGAAATCATAGGTAGAATTTATCTTACCAATGTGACTGATGGCAATATCAATGTTAAAACCTTCTTGGAAAAGGAAGCACTTGTTGACATGTATGAAACAAATGTGACATTCCCGTGAGCCAGCATGCTAATTTAGAGAAGGAGTATAGGCATGCTACTGCAGTCATAATAATGTTATGGGCAAAAAGGAAACATAGATCTGACACGTAAAGCCAATGTTTTACTTTTAATATAATTGAAGACTTAACAGTCTCATTCAGGAATGCATATAATCGAAATGTAACTGCTACAGTGAAAAAAAAAAAGAAATAAAAACAATAGAAGACAGAAAAAAAATTTAAGTTAATACTGCCATAAAGAAAAAGTCTGTGATACATACACTTTCTAGCAGCTACCACTTTCGCCGGCACTATGCTTACCCTTCTACAACTCCACTGGGTCACAAGGTTGATGGCTTCAGCCTGGTGCACATCTGGGGAAATGTGAGGTATCAGCATCATGAGACCATTGCTAAGAGAACAGTGATGTTCATGTTAATGGTTTCTTTTTCCTTTCTTTTTCCTTATTCTAAAATCCACTTGGGGTAATTTTTATGTTTGCAAACATGCTTTTACACATTGGTCTTCATTTGTCTGCAGCACCAAGTTACATCTGATCTTAGTACACATGGTACATATTATGTATGCTGGATGCTATTTCTTTGCTTGGTGGGGTTTTGTCCAGCTCCAGGTCTGCACTTCTCTCCAGTGCAGTGGCTCCTTAGGGCCAGCCTGTGTCCCATCTTCTATCATCTCGTGCCCATACTCCTCTACAAGTCATCCTGTAGTCCCTACACAGGAGACAGACAGCCTCTGCTATCAAATCAGACCTGTAATTCTCTATACTGCAACATTATGTTAGAGTCATAAATATCTCATCCTACACAGAATGACGACTTGTTACTACTGTGTCTAAAGAAGCTATGGTCTTACTACACAAAGATAAACAAAAGTAAAACAAATTATGTATAGCCACCTGCTTGAAAGAAAATATTGCTAAAGCAAGTAAAAACAAAGCTCCAGGCAGGTCAAGAAACATTCATATAAAGCAAGCATGAAAAACCTTAGTCCTGAGGTCTTGAGACCTCGATAGGCAGACTTTTATACTCAGAGTACATACCTATCTGAATCAGCCTCTCAAATGTGGATGCCCTTATTGCTTTGTGTGTGCTATTTTGGTTTTGTTCTATGCAGATGAGTAGCTGTTGTGCAGGGGTTGCTTTGCTGTTGGGTTTTAAATTGGATTCACCAATATGTGTCTCCAGGACAGCCTAGTGGGGAACCAGGGAACAAACTTAACTTCCACATAGGTGAACTCTGCTGGCCACTTCTCTTAGGTGGTGTGAGATGAAGATGTAGATCCTACCTACCCAAAAGCAGCTGTTAGGGTGGCCGACCTCCAGCAGACATGATGGCCATGGATCTTCTGAAAAGGGCCCTAATGTTCCTTTCTGTTCAGCAGATGAGACTTGCAGTTAAGCCTTGATTCATGTTTCTGAGTTATGAAAAGCAAATGTGAAGTGAAAGGTCAGGTTGGCTCAGGGAGTTGTGAAGGTGGGTCTGGTATGGTTTGTCCCAAAGGCATTTTCAGGCAGTCATAAGTAAGATCCCAGATTGTACCAGTCATATGGTATGCATTGTTTTATTGATAGATCAACTATGAAACAGTAACAAAACTACATACATTGCATAGGGAATGAGCACCACCATGCTCCCAAGTTTACTGTCCAGGCTCTCACTGCACAGTAAACTCTCACAAGGTTGAAGGGAACTCTCATAACTTGCTGGATGATTTTTCAGACTATATTTCAGGCCTCGCTTGCACAAAGCACCCTTTTTATTTTTTTTGTCCAAAATTCATTGTTATTAACACCCAGTTGACTGTACTTATATGTTCTTGTTCCTAAAGAATCCAACTGAAAGTATTTTTAAGTTCTTTCTTGAGGAATTTGCTATCTGTGATATACTGTCCTTGCTAGTCACAATACCATTTAGATGTTTGTTTCTCATCATCTCATATACTTGTTGTGTCTCATCTACAATAGTCAAGGGTATGATTAAATTTATATTTCTTTGTATGGAGAGAAAAATGCAGTACATGGCCTCTCTTCTAAGCGAAATTGGCTCTACGTACATAAAAATTGCATTATTGTGGTATTTTCAGGTCCAAAGAAATTGATGCTACTTAAATCATTCACTGATTAAAAAAACACCTTAATATACTGACATAGGAAAAATGGACATCAGAAAATGTCCAATACACATCCTGGGTAGGAATGCTCTTACCAGTCTTTTGCTGTTCTCCAAAACCTTATCAGACTTCTGGAAATGAAACACACAGAGTTGCTGTGAAGATTTAAAGTGGAGCCCTAGAGAATTTTATATCTCATGGTACAAAATGCTCTGAAGGTGCTAAGCAGGACTTGAGGTGTCAAGAAGCCTATTTTTTCACATACAGGCATCCTCAAGGGGAAATTGGTGTTTTCCAGACCTGATGTCCCCAGAAATGTTGCTTTTTTCTACACTAAGCAATTCTTCGTAAGAATAGAGATGGCATTAAAATCCTTTAAAAAGAACCCCAAACAACACCCCCCCGCCAAGTCATAACCTAATAAAAAGATACTTTATACCTTAACTGCATGTGGAACAGTGAAAAAGACAGTTCTACTCCATGAATGTAAAGTCTTGTCAGTGGAAATCTATGCGTAGGAAGGTATTAAAATTAAAATTTTTACTTTTCCATCTGGTTGTGACAACATTGTTCTTTCCATTGGCTTCAATAATCTATTCTTCCATTTCATTTGATATGTCTGCTCTTCTCCCCCAAAAGGCAATGATATATTTATGTTACCTCTTTCTTTGTTCGTATTTTGAAGTGTGATATTACTCAGCTGATTGACATATTGATCTTTCCAGTGACATGGTTAATATGATGTGAGGAAGAGGGGAGTAGGGACTATGAGGGCCTGGGCTCCAAATAGAGATATTTTGAACTAAACTATAGTCATTTAGGATCTGGTCCAGTATGAGACTATTCTCCTTCAGTAAGAGCTGCCCAGTTTATAGTAGTTGTGGACTGGTTGACGTCACAGTTGTTAGGGGTTATACGAATGTCTTGCATGAAAAATACAATGAGATGCTGCTATATTGCTGTGTTTCCACTGTTCCACTGAGTATGTTTTGTCATTTGTATTCCCTTCATTTAACAGGGACAGATGAAGGCAGAAGAAACAATTTCAGTGATGAAATAACTATTATGACTCAGTGCATGTATGGTAGTAAGAAATTTCAGTAAGAGCACAAAGGTGCAGACTATCGAAGGAGCAGACAGGGCAATAGCAAATTGATGTGTTGTAATTAATAAAACCCTTTCCATCAGAGAACTGATTTTAAGAGCTTTATCAAAGGTGCAGTTAGCTCAGAGAACTATGTTTCTTTTCCCTACTGATGCTAGAAAAAATAGCCGTGATTTGCACAGTGATGGGCAGAAATTGAAAAAGACATATGGGATTTTAGGCTTGTTTCCTGTCATTTAGACCTCTACCTTGTGTTTGAGCAGTGGTGTTAAGATGTGAAGTGAATATAAAATTAAAAATATCCAGTGGAGAGATAGGCAGAAAGCATTTTAGATTTTTCTTAGGGAGATGTTGACATGTCTTTTCTACCAGGATAAGGAGATTTCCTGTGCCAGGAGTATGCAAGACCTGTGGTTTCCATACTGTAGGCAGGAGCAAGAACTATTCCTAGATTGCAGTTAGAGCTATTTTGAGTGACTTGCTTTCTTGCTGTGACAGTTCCAAGAAAAACCTGGCCTCTGCAGCAGTGCAGGTTCTGGATAACAGATTCTGCCAGTCCAAGGTGATATTTCATCATGGGAGACAGGTATCGCCTTGATTCCACAACTTCCTGCAATCCTTTTTACTCTGTCACTGTCTTGCACTTTATTTAAAAAAATAACAACAGCACATTTCTCTTCACATTCCACCATCTAGGTTTTTTTTGAACATTAAGGGCTGACTTGACAAAGGACTTTGGTGCTAGAAAAGGCAATGAGAGTATCCCTCTCTGCCCAAATGCAGTGAGGTGGGGCATGGACTCATTTGCACCACATACAACAAGAGGTAATGTAATCCCCTGAGAGGAGGGAATCTTGATTTCCAGTTAGTGCTGTCCCTGATATGGACAGGGATTTGAAATGACCTTTGCAGATACTGAACAAATCACAAGTGTGGTTTGGTGGGACTTCCTGGTATGGTCTGAAAGAGCTATCTCATTATAAATAATGTGAGTGGTCATAAGCAGAGGGGAAAGATCCTGCTGTTCCCAGGGAAGCAAGCTAACCAAAATGCTATAGTGTTATTCTCCCTTCATGAGTTTGAAGATGATGAAATTAGGAAGATGTTGGTTGTTGCAATTACAGTGTGAAAACTGCAGCCTGGTATCTTGTGGCTTTACTTCTTTGACCGTTTCCTCCAAACTTACCAGAGGAATCTCTCAAGCAGAACATAGAGGTAAGACATATGTCTTTATGCAACTCTTTTTACTGCTTTTCCCATGTATTTGATGTGAATTGACAGATGAATTAAGCATCGAGAATTAACTGACTCAAGCATTTTACATAGGAGGATGTCAAAGGATGTCTCTTCTCAGCATCATTGTAGTACACTCTGCTTAGTACATTGAACACTGTCAGGTTGAAGAAGCCCCTCCTTTGTGATTTTTTATAATAAAATGAAGGTGCAAGACAGAAATCTAGATTGCATGAAATGCTTAGTGATTCAGACTCAAGTCTTACGCTAGTAAGGTGGATTCCTTCCTGACATCTAACTTAGCAATTACTTGGAACCCTCTTCAAACACTAAATTACAAAGACTGAATTACAAAGACATGGTTAAGCTTCATGTTAGGTAATGCTTAACATCATTTGGATCAAAGTTAGGGATAAAAATATACATTTGACTTAGTCTGTTAGCAACCCTTCCCCTGCATTAAAGCAAAGCAAAGCTTCTCTCCAAAACTTCCTGGCCTTTACATTGACTATCTTCAGTCTCTGCCAACAATACTAGTCCTTGTTTCTCACTTTTCGGTTTCTACCACTGTTCACTTTATGATCTGCTGAAACAAAACAAATCAGCCACAACACTTTTCATCTCCTCTTCTGCCATAATTTCTCCAGGGTGCATTTTTCCAGGAGATACTGGGCTGCCAAGTGTTCAGGATGACTACTGCTGTCTTGTTTGTTTCTTTCATAAAGAAATGATCAGCTCTTTCAGGGTTACCATTTCCAATTTGGCTCTGATATAAAGTATTTGTTTTGCTATCCTTTTCCAAATTATAGGTGTGTATTTTCAGTCTGAACCTTTTTAATATTCTCCTGTACCTCTGAATCTTAATTAAGTACTCAGAACTTCCGTATTTCATTCTTCAGAGCTGTACTTAAGGCGCTTTCTATACTAAGGAGACCTATATTCTTTATTTTCTTCTGTAAAACTGAGGAACTTTAAATTACTTATGTTCTGGATTGGATTTGTTATATTTCAGTAAGATCTATGCCTCATGAAAACACAGAGACATTGAAAACCAAATCACAGGTTTTTGTTTTCTTACTCTGTTGCTCCAGCACATTTGTCTCCTTTTAACATTTCGCCCTGTATGCAGCAATGAATCCATTCATTATGATAAGAATGACACACAACAGTATCTAAATTACCTCCATAATGCAACTCAACCACACAAAAGAGCAGCTTACACTATATGCCAGTTCTAGTTCTACTTCTTGTTTCCTATGCTCTATATGTGCACACCTAAACCCACATGGAAATGCCAGTATACGCGCACGCACATTCTGACTGTATCCCGACACACTTCTGATTGTTTCCTAGCTCAGGTGTGTAACCTTGTTGGCAGCTGGATACATATGGTTCTGGGAGCAAGTTCATGGTACCACATTCCCATTTAAGGCCCTAGTCAAAATCTGTTGTAGCCAAAAGTCATGTCTGCAATGGCTTCAAATAGGACTGACACATCAGGCACTGAAAATTTTTCGATTGGAATCTGTCCTTTTTAATCTTCTAACTTTAATCTTCTAACTTTACATGAAATACAATGTCTGCTACGTTGCTAGCATTCTTGATGTACTTAGAATACTTTTGGAAAATGGTAATATCAGAGATAAAGCAATTAAAATATTTTTTCTGGGTGGGTGAATATATTTGTCTTCATTAAATGTTAATTTCAAAGTGTAAGCCAGAGGGAATTTGTAAATTAACACAGATATGAGCTTTTATAAAGCAAACACACACACCTATTCTTCGAATAAAAATTACATTTTACTGAATTTATTTTCACTCTCAGAGACAGAAAACACATTATTGAAAGGCCAAATGAAGTGCTAGTCACACGAGGGTATTTCACCTTGGTAGTATCAAACAATACTCAACCTTACTCTCCCATGCTGTGTAACTCTAGTGACATCCTACTTGGTGTTTAGTTTAACAAATCTGGGTAATTTTTGTTCTGTGAGAAAATCAACAGAACTATGCACAGCGTGAGTCTTTGGCTATGGAAAATTTACTTCTAAGGATTTTTAAATGATCTACTCACTGTAAAACATCTGTTTCTATTTTATATCAAAATGCCCCAAAGTAGTTTGTTTTGTTTTTTTTTTTTCCTCTGTTGTTAAAATGTTTTTTTCTAAAAAGCTGTATTCAAGGAACTTCGATACCCTATCTATTATGCTTTCACATCTAACCATGTTTTCTTGTTGATCACAGCTGGGCTATTAAATCCTTTGAAGCAAAATTCACTCCCCAGCGTTTCATCCCAGTGCCTTTCCCAAGAGTACATTTGCTGCACAGCTACCTTACACAAATTAGGTATCTTTTAGGCTCAGTTGTACATAGAAAACATAAACCCAGAGGTTTTCAGTGTTTTGTGCTCTGTATTCTCTTCATAGGTGACTTGTCAAATTAAAATAATAACAGCTTGCAAGACTCTTCACAGCTTCAAGCCTGTGAAAGACAGACTTCCCATGTATACTTGAGTTCAAGGCTGAAAATGAATAAATAAAGAAAATCTGGATTCCCAAGTATGCCTTGTCCTCTCTGCTACTCCTAGTTTTGCCCCCATGCCTGTAGCTTGCTGTTTCTTTGGTCTCTTTTAATGAGGTTACTGAATGCTTTTAGGTTGGCTTCAGTACAGACACTGAAAATGCTGATCTTTGGCTCCAAAATACCCTTGTGTTTGGTGAGCCAAGAATACGAAGTTTGGGTTGTATATTACACTACAAAGCAGGAGAAGTGGGTTCCTTCCCTGGCACTCAGGTATATCATCTGTCTCATGAAAATGGCTCTTTCCTGTGTCTTATAAAATGAATAACTATTGTCACTCTTGTTCTATTCAGGCAGGCACAGTAACTAACACTGAAATATTTTCATATCTTTAGTCCAGTTTTATGCTAGAAAACTGAAAATATGGCGGCACTGTTATTCCATTTAGGTTTTAATTAAACATACTAAATACAATGTATTGTTGGATGGATTTGGCAAAAAACTATCCAATATCCTTATTTTGTAAAACAGTTCGCCTTTTCTTAGTGATTACATCAACAGCCCAGCGTTTGTGTTCAGCTGTTTATTGTGGCTTTTGAATAGACCTCTTCTGATACTGTGCATCAAAAGAAGTAACTTTTTCCTACCTAAAAGGAAGCACTTAAAGTAAATGTTTTCAGACTCCTTTTTGTCATAAGATGGTAATGGATATACCCATCAAAATATGGGAAGGGCAGCCCATTATGTCAGACCTGCCTAGGACCTTCTTCATCTCCAGCTGTGATAGGATGAGGCTGCAAGAAAGCCTGTCCCTGCAAACAAAGGATTCTGTCTTACTCGCTGTCAGTGGGATATATCCATCTTCTGCTAAAAAGAAGCTGTTGGAGGTTCTCTGCAACTCCAAGACATCTGAAGGCCAGAGGAGCTCCATTTCTGTAGCACCTGATCTGTGGCGAGCTGCAGCTGGGACTTGTAGAGCTTCAAGGATGAGCTCCCTGCAGGTCCAGAAGGACAGGCTTAACCCATATGCTGTCTCCTCTTGCAGTTCCCATTCCAGCCCTGTGAGTTATTTTCCCATGCTAGCACAGCTTCAGAAGGAAGAATACTGTATATTTCTCACTAAGCTCAACTCAGAGAATTTTGGGCTAAAAATATATCCTGGAGATGAAGAGAGGATCCAGCCTGAGAAGGGATGTCTTCTTAGGGCAGTATTTTACTGCTATACAAAAGGGATTCCTTTCTTCTCCTTTGGTAATTAAAAAACAAACAAAAAACCCCAAACAAACCCAAACTGAAACAAAACAACCACCACAACAAAAAGCATACCACACATGCAAAAAAAAAAACCCAAAACCTATACTCACCACTACAGTTTAAAGGGACGTTAGTCCAGTTTGTGCATGTGAGAGGGCCTGCAGGGCTGAGGTCGACATTGTTTTTATGGCCATATTATAAATTCAGGGTTTAGAACTGGCTGCTAGGGAAAAGAGCCAGTCTAACCTGGGTCAGGATATGCAGCTCTAAGAGAAAGCGCCAAGATTTCACTATGATTTGTGAATCAGGAGAGAAGTACTTATACAGAGCAAATTAAATAACTACTTATAGTGTGTACATGGGTCTGGAGTCACATACAATGTCTTCTCCAAAAGGTCCTTTCAGCCCAGCCATGCAAGTGGAGTGGTGCCTTCCCTCAACCCCTGCAGCCAGCATAAACCTCATTAACAGTTTCAGCCTTAGGTAATGAAAACTGTAAATCTGTAATACTTCCCTGCAAGGCAGGAGCTGCACCAGCTGAAAAAGACGATTCAGCTCACTGCACTGAGAAATAGTTTAATCCTCCTGTGGTGGGGAAGGGGCGGAGCAGGGAGGGAATGGACAAATATCTTTAGGGAGCAGGGTTGGCTTGTATCTCAGCAGTGAACAAAACCAGCTTTTAAAGGAATTTAATTTTCCAACTGCTGCAAGAAAAAAAACCCCAAACCAACATCTATTTAACACTCTTTTGTTCAGTACTGTTTATTCTACCAGTAAGAAAGCCAGGCTGTAGGGTACACAGTTTCTTTGCAGCTCTTTATTCATTCTACACTGTACCTTCTGATAGGCAAAAGCAGATGTGCCATTTCTATGACATGCCGTCATCACTGGAAGCAGAGGAGCTCAATATCAGCAACGTGAAGTTATCAAGAGTAAAAACATGGTGTTAGATTATCCAGTCCTCATTATGATAAAGATTATCATAGTCTCACACACACTAGAGGGTACAGCTAATGGCAGAAAATAATTTTTGGAAAGTCTTACTTCCATTTCAAAGCTGGGAAAGATGGGGTATTAGAGATTTACATAATAGATTGTTATGTAGGTGATCTATTTTTGATCCATTTAAATGATCACAAATGATCTGGCATAACCCCTCTGGCCTTCCCAACTGGAGAAGGGGGAAATAAAATTCAGTAAATTCAGAACTGATCCACATTCACTTGCCTGGTAAGTGCACAATTTTTGTCTGAATATGAACATCAACTATTTCCATATTCCAATGAAAACTGTAAATTACATCTACTTTTAAGGGAATATTTGTGACTAAGATGACAATTATTCTGAACTCAAGGAGGTTTCTTAGTTTGACTCTCTTCACCAGTGATGTTTTCAGCAATGACAATGAAAGAACCTTAATGACTTACGAACTTTTCAAATAAAACTAACAATAAACAGGCTTCGGATGTTGTGTAGCTCACTTTCAAAAATACATTAAACTTCTCAGTAACACACAGGAAATCTATAGGCTTGTCAGATCTTGTTCTGACAAGGCAAATGTAAAACTGAAATTGGAGGTTCACTTTTATTAGATTATTTTTAAATGGAGTCTTTGAGTTATATAAGTTGTAGAAGAGCCATCTGCATGAGAGAAACAATTTTTCTAGAAAAAAACCCAGGTTCTTTTGATAGAGATAACTTTGCATCAATACAAGGTGGGAAGAAAAAATTTGCACTAACATTTTTTCAGCAAAGTTTATTTAAATGTGTTTAAACTGTGCTGAGTTATTTCTGACCATTTAAATGTTAGATTATATATCTAACTAGCAAGTGTTTATTCGTGATTCAAATATCAATAATAATACTGCTAGTATACTATTATTTTTTTATTTAATACTATTTAATCTACCAATTATTTAGACTATTTATACTCTGTCTTCTTAATACTCAGTACTGAATACTGATTTATAATATATTTGAATGGATTATTTAATAAAAATGGCTTTTGAATTGGATTGTTTAAGAATTACAATAGCAACTGGCAAATTATTCCAGAGAAATAATTGGAACTCATATCAATGTAAATGACTTTAAAAAAAATATTGAGGAAATGTGTGTCATACATTACTTCATCAGTGCAAGGTAGAGCAAGATAAGGAACTGAATATGGAATGGGGCAGTTAGCAAAAAAACCCAACAAGTGCCACCATCTTTTTCTTCTTATTGAAATAGATTAGAAAGGATTATTATTTTTTAATTATTATTATATTTATGACTTGAATATTTATTTCATTCTTTTGTGCATGGATCAAAATTTATTAGTACATTCTCCTTTTTAAATGGGAGTGCGACAGTTTTCTGTGCTCTGCTCAGTTAGCAAACCTCAGGCCAGGGTTTGCCAGTGAAGTTGTTATTTGCCTGTAGCCTGAACAAATTTATTTAAAACAAGATCAAGGGTGGCTCTCCTATGTTTTATTCCCATGGAAGGTGAACATCCTGAAGATGTTTTTTTTCTTGTATTTAGCAGACACTGCAGCAAAGAATAATTTTTGTAGTGTAGTATTTGGACTTCCCAGATGTCCAAACTGTAACAGTTATCCCAAATCAACATTTTGGGTTTATATGGATATATATCTTACTGAGTTTTCTCATGTTATTGTTATTGTGTTCTCTATCTTTTCTATCAGTTTCTCCAAACCCAAGAAGATGATCATATTATTTACATGAAAATTTCCTTTGTAGTTCCGATGATTCAGCCAAACTTGAGTCTCTTTCACCAATTGAGGCCAAGATCTTTCTAGCGCAGTACTTTCAATTTCACCTGTGTTCTTGGCTTTAAGTTTCTAGTTCTCCTAGTTCTCTACCTCACAGCTCTACTCTATATGGATGATCTTTTACATACATATCCTCATTTCCTGAGCTAGAAAGTTAGATAAGCTGTGGCATGTCCTCTGACTGGAAACACCATAAGCCTTTGTTAGTCAGTAAAGATGTTTTTCCTCTGGAGCTGTGGATGTACAACTTTGACAAATCATAGATTTAAAAAAATTATTTATTTGTGGAAAAAAAAACCCAAAGCAATGGTGGGGATTCAAAACTTTAGAAGTATCTGAAAAGCTGTATTTGGCCCAGATCAAATTCTCCTTTCGTTCTTCTGTATCAGGGAAACCTTATAGATGCCCTTGGCCAAAACAAAAATTAAGATGTCTGCAGAAGTCATTAAAGTATTGTGAGGGTAGTTAATAAATTAAAAACCATAAACATACAGGTATAAACGGTTGAAATCTATAGGGCTACAAAACTGAGGAATTTCTTTGAACATTGTGAACACGTATTTATGAATCATTACTGCCTGAAATGTTTATCTTTAGACATGTCTCTTCACCCTTGCTTTTCTTTATCCACTGTTAGTTAAATACCTGCTGGGAAAGAAAAGCAGGACTATTTCACGTTTTCTTGGTACTACAGAACTGATCTTCAGCGGTTTCCACATCATAGTGTTTTTCATGATTCTCAATGTCAGAAGTTATTTTGCTTCTATGGGATGTGTGTATATGATGACCTTACCACACAGCTTGTGTTTCTTTTGTAACTGTTGAAACAGACTGTTAGTGTAAAGAAATTTGAAAACTTTGTGGCTTCTTCAGTTTGTTTATATGGCAAAAAAATTTGAGCCCTTCCTATCAGTTAAGGAGCTTTTGGAAGACAAGGATATCTAGACTAAAGTCAAAGGACATTAGGGTGTGCAGTCTACTAATAAAATATATGCATGAGGTTTTCTTAAATTTGTATATTTTCCCTCGTTTAAGATCCCCTCTCCCCACCCTCTCCCCCAAAGGCTTTAAATTATATGATGTTTCAAATAAGGGTATTATTGTAGATTCTGACCTGAAGTCTCCCCTTAATTTTGTTAAGTTTATATGACTTTAAAGTGGAAATAAATGTCAGAGAAAGAAAAACTGGTTTCCAAAAGTTATCTGCTTAGAACCATTTCACTACCAGTGCAGATGGTAAAGATTAAATATTTCTATTTAGTAGTAGTTGCAGCTGTTAAACTAAGTGCAGCCTTCATAGAGCAAAAAGAAACAGTACTATTTGCTAGATAGCTAAGGAATAATTTTTTACAGAATTTCCTTGATGATATAGTCATGTGACTATTTTCGTGGTACCTTGTTCTTTATACTTTTCATTCTGGCCTGTTCTGGTTTCTCTGAGATTATCTCCTTTTCTGGAGAAGTTAATTAAAAAAAAATTCATCCTCCATCTGAGCCACGTAATCTGGCTGCTAGTGTGTAAAGAAAAGATAGGCAAAATTAGGGCTACTTATTAACTTCAAGTTGAATCTTCACCCTAATATTGATTCAGTTATCTCTCCACAATTCTGTTGGGACACAGAGGATATGAAGGATAATACTGCATATCAGTGCTTCTGTGTGGTGGGACCGCAACCTCTGGTGCCAGTTATTCGAGTTTTTTAAACTGAAATGCATGTAAGGGTTCTTTTTAGGACCTTCTTCTCACAAAACTATATCCAACTCTGATATCTAAAGATTTTTTGATCACCATTATACCAGGGCTTCATAAATACTTTTGATCCTCACAGTACAGCTGCAGGCTCTGCTTTCCAGAGATGTGTAACATAGGTGCTCTCTAATTCTCAGGCCAAATAGTTCTGGGAAATTGAGTATATTGTCATCCTACCCCAGTTATATAGGTGATATGCAGTTGACCTTGGAGTCCAACGTTGAGGAAGATAAACGGTGCTGGTGACTAAAGAAAATTATTAAGAGAAGGAAATAAGGATACTGTTAGAAACACATATATTAAGAAGAATAAGAAATACTAGCTCTGACATTGGTTGGATAGAAAAGGGGAAAGTAGTTACAGGTTAGTAACAATACAAACCACGAAGATGTAATTGATAAATATTTCTGTTTCTGTTTGATATATTAAAGACTGAAGGTACTTATTATTCTTCTCAGTTATTGCTGGAATGGAAAACAGCTACTATCAAAATAAATTATTTTTAAAAGAATCTGAAATAACTTGAATGCAAGAGTTTTTAAACAGTCAGCCAAGGAATTATCTTTAATAAGCTTTGGTCCTTAAGTAAGTTTCAGAAGATATGCAGAATAGTAAATGTTGGATCAATATTGAGAAATGGTATAGAGAAGGGTTGGGTAATTTCAGGCCGAAGTAATAGCTTAATAGCCTATATTAGTTAAATAATAAAGTGGCTGATGCATGTCTCGATTAGTAAAGAATTGTAAGGCAAGAAATGTTAAGTAACAGCATTGGTCTCTGAGAAACAGGACTGATAACTACAGTGAGATATAGCAGATTTCTTATGACATTTGTCTTTGCAGTTTGACCTAGAAACTCAAAAATGGGCCTCACTATTGTGAATAACAATTGACAATTGACAAAATTGTGAATAACAAATGACAAGATTTTAAATTAGGTAACTGACAAGTTTTCCTGTGTATGAGGACTGTTACACCTGTTTGTTTGGGTGGTTTCCAGAGGTGATCTGTAGGGTACCCACCTCAAAAAACATCCAAAAAATGCCGCTGTGATATTACTTCTGAAACCCTTGAGGATCAAAGACAGCTCATAGCCCATCACCCTTCAGAACATGCATTTATGTTAAAAGCCTTTTAGTGTAGATTATGGACCATATTTTGGTTTTCAGAGCAGGAAGAGAATAAAATTGCTCAGAACAAAGCTACTGGAAAAAAAACCAAACATCAAAGTAAGTAAATAAAATCATACATTTGTCAGTGATATCATTGATCAGCCACTGTAAATAGTGGAAGTTTTGCTGATAGTAATGCATATAATCAATTGAACCATCTAAGGAACTTAGAAATAAATAGATCTAATGCATATCTAATTTACACTGGGGAAAGACAGAGCTTTCCTAACTGGTCCTAACTGGTAACCTACAAGTAGCTTCAGTTCTATAAGTATCAATAAATTGAATGGTGTGAGCAAAAATTGAGACTTCCTCAATGGAGATGGATTTCCTTTGATAGATTCACCACAACAATGTTGGAACTTTTGTCTTTATTTGCTGTGTAACCATTAGTTTAGGTATTTAAACAATGTTTAAACCTGTTTCATTGTTTGCAATGACTTTTTAAAAATAACTTCAATACACAGCATATCTATTTCTTTCAGGTACTTTTTAATATTCTTATAGTTAGTAGGAATATTTTTAGTAGACAGTCTGTGTCATTAATCTGAAACTTAATTATAATATACAAATGGAGAAAAAGTAGCTGGCCATGACTTTTGCCAAGTTGCATGCTGCCTCATGAGCATTAGAGTAGGTACAAATAGAAAAAAAATATAGTTTCAGATCCAACTCATAAAGAAAAGCCCAAATAAAATATTTCCTGAAATACATCTATGTGCAGGAAACAATTTCTCATGTATTGCAAAGGCTGAATTTTGATTTCTTTTTTAACAGTTTATTCACAGTGACAGAGAATGCTGACATAAGCAAAAGAGATTATGAGAGCTGTGATAAGAAAATATGAAATCCAAGATGAGACAGTTTGATAAAAGACTAGAGAGATCATGCAGTGCAAAGGCCAAGTCACAGTTTGGGCTTTTCTGAACTTGACAAATGTTTTGCCAAGAAAATCAACTCAGAGAAGGTTACCATTAATTTGAAAGACTATAAATATATCTTCTAGCTTTCCTCTTCAAGCCCTTGGAGAAGCAAAGGTAGTTAGAAATTTTGCCCTAATATTATATAATGTATCAAAACTTTTTTTCTTTTTTTTTCTTTTCTGATTGCCATTAAAAGTGACTTGAATCACAGAGTCACAAAATTGTCATGCTTGGAAAAGACCTCTAAGATCACTGCATCCAACCATCAAAAAAAAACCCCACCAAAAAACCCCACCATTACCCCTGAAAACAACAACAACAAAACCAAACTCAAACAAATAAAAAGCAAAAAAACAAAAAGAACCCCCCCCAAATTAATAAAAACCAAAAACAAATTAATAAAACCAAACCAAACCCAAAACACCTCACCTTCTCACTAGAGCATGTTCTGAAGTGACTTATCTACACATTTTTTGAATACTTCCAGGGATGGTGACTCCACCACAACCCTGGGCAACATGTTCAAGCACCTGACTACTCTTTCAGTAAAGAAATCTTTCCTAATAAACAATCTAAACCTCCCCTGGTACAACTTCAGGCCATTTCCTCTAGTCCTGTCATTATTCACTTGAGAAAAGAGGCTGCACCCACCTCACTACAACCTCCTTTCAGGTAGCTGTAGAGAGCAATAAGGTCTCCCCTCAGCCTCCTCTTCTCCAGA
>JAAGNO010009110.1:100303-143734 GCA_033439905.1 Ceryle rudis | reverse complement strand
AGGGGGGGAGGGATGGGGGGGGGGGATGGGGGGGCAGTGGACGAGCAGTGAGGTGGGCAAGGGGCAGTGGGGGGAAATAAAGAAAGAAGAGGTTAAATTAGCACCTATTTTAATTTACACCTTACTTCAGTTTTACTTCATTTACATCACACTAGCTCAGGTTTTCCTGGACATTGGTGAATAAGTTTTGGTCCACTAAAGGGAGGAATGTGCTGGAGACTGTGGAGGTTCATCTGTACTGTGTCTGTAAAGAAATTGAAAAGACAATGTCCTGACTCTCAAAAAAGTTTAACAGCCAATCTTGTAACAAACTGGAAGAGCAACTATCATAAGAGATTGTCCAAAGTCTATTTATTTGCTTCTTAGAAACAACACCAGACAAACATTTCTAAAGACCGTACTTCTGAATGCAGCAATGGTTGTAGATAGGAGCAACTGAGCTGTATACTTTATTGTATAAATGGCAAAAAGTCTAGGAATCTGCAGCTCCAAGTAAGGATAAAAAGGAAGTGTTTCTGATGAACTCATTTTCAAAGGATTTTCCAAGTCATTAATTTAGAAGGAAAAAACTATCTTTGCAGGCAAAATTTAAGATAAATTGTAAATACTTTATAGAAACTTTAAAACTGTAACATATTACTTACAGGCCAACAGTGTGACCCTCCAAATTTCTGACTTGGTTAATTATTCAGTAGATCACTATTTGTAAGAAACTTGTTTAAACACGTACAGTAGTGGCATCTTGCCATTATGAAGTGTAAACGTGATGTTCCCAGAATTACAAAAATCCAAAGCAATTGTGATTAATATCATGATTTCTGAATTTGATTACATTCTAATCTGTATGACTGGAGCCAGTCAGAACATCCTGACAAATGTAGTCAGGATATTGTGAAATGCCAGCTCAGCACATATAAGTTCTTTATTTTACATCAAAAAAAAAAAAAGAGGAGTCCTGTGGAGGACTTCCAGGGATGCCTGGGATCAAGCCCACAGCTACCACAAAACAACCTGCGCCTCCAGGTTATGAATAACCACTGCTTCAATCAGCAAGAAAAGAGGAAGCAGAGCTAATCACATTCCTATTATTTTGGATGTTTTGGCCTCTGTGACAGAGTGATTATTAATGCATAGAATAACACCTCACAGTTTCATTTATCGTCTAGTAATTCATGCATGTATTTAGTGTGTCCTGACCTAAATCACAACATCCTCATGAACAGAAACTTGTGCATTGCCCTGGAATATATTTAGATCTTTGAGATTCACATTTCTTTGTAAACTTGGTAATCACAATTGCCTTCTATTTTGGTCTTGATTATATACATTTTAAATGCTTTGAAGTAGGAACTACCTTGACACTCTTCAGAGAGTTAGAAAGAAGGCTACAGTCTTGTCTAGAACTCCAGGAATTACTATAATATTAGAATCAAACAGTTTTGGTGAAGAAAAGTTGTGAGAGAATCTTGATTCTAAACGTCAGACAAAATTGGTAGGTGACAGCACACTAAATTCCTTGCTTTCAGAATAGTTAGCTGGGCAACAGTAGTTTTTGGAGACCTGGAGAACACAAGAAGCAGCAGAAAGCTATTCATCCCAAGGTATCTATTCCACTGCATTACCACAGCCTTAGCTGAAAATGCACAATTTGCACTTTTTGGTGGAATGCATTAAAATGTCTAAATGTTCAGCCTAATTGGTTCTATTGAATTCAGATAGAATATGGTTTTATTTTAATTTCATTCTCACATTTGGATGCTTAAACCTCTTCAAGTTTTACTTGTTGAAAATGCTTAGAATCATTCCATTATCACTAAATAGACTCCACAGATAAATGATCAAGTCCTAAAGTTGACTGTACATTTATATTACAAAAGTGAATACATTTCATCTTCAAAATGCAGACACCTGTGTGATACAAAAACTGAACATCAACACAGCTGCTTTTGTCTGCTGGAAAATATGACAATTTCAGGATCCTTTTTTTCTTCTCGGAACACGATTTGGAATTATTTTGCGTTGCTCTGCTTAGTATTGAAAGCTCTGCTTGACAGCACTGCTTTGCTAATCACCCACCTAAAATATCTCGAAAGTGTGATTTTTCTTAATTAATTAATTTCTTAAAGTAACTTCACATTAAAAATTACTTTAGTGTGATTGTGGTCACTATCCACAAGTTATATGTAACCACCAAAACAGTGCTATTTCCTATGGTATTTTGAACTTGTACTTTTTTTCAGAGCTTCAGTAAAGATACTGTTAATACTGCAAATATCAAAATTATAATATTTCTACAATTTAAAGGAATATTATTCAACACATTTATGTGCTTTGTGACAATTTTCTTACCCACTTTTATTCTACTGTAAACAGAGTGAATTAAAGTGATATGCTGAACTTAAAAGTAGAACTAGGACAAATTTCAAAGTTATTGATTTCTGACAAGTGTACTTTTTCAGACAGCTGAAGTAGCTCACTTCAGCACAGAGACACTGTATTGAAGGAAAACTGAAAATGTGTTGACTGCCCAGTCGATATTAATTTCAAATTGATGCTTAGAACTTTTTAAAAAGTGTGTGTGTGGAAATTAACTTAATTTTTCAAACATCTTTTATCTGATGGAAAAACAAAACAAAACAAAAGTAAAAATAATCCCTGCAAGAAGATAATGTATTTCCCCCCCAGAGGAATAACCAGAAGTGTTCTTCCTGCAAGATTTCCACAAATAACCACAAGTGCTCTTTCTGACAGATTTCCTCTTTATGTGGAATGTCCCCCTAAGATTGACTAAAACTGTTTAAAAGAATTGTCAGGCACGTAGAAGTTTCCCCTCAGTCTGTTTAACTGTCTTGAACATCTTTAAGTGATACTTTCAACTAGCAGTAGTCCTAAGTAATGAAGCCCTAAATCGAAGGTGAAACAGAATGGCTGAAGGGATCAGTAAAAAGACTTGGACCTAGTTACAGTTCAGAATCCTCCTAAGATGTTGGTATCCAGAATTTTGTGACATACTGAGACAGGAAGATGCTTGCCAGCACATGAATACATGACAGGGAGGCCTAAATATATCCAGCTGTCTACTTGATGACCAAGCTGACGAGTACTGGTCAGACAAAGATGGCAAACTGATGCAGGCTCCCTGGTTACCTTCCTGAATATGACTTGCAATGCTAGACCAGCCTTGGCCAGTGAATCTGGAATACACCCCAAGGAAAATCTTCCAGAGGTTGGGGGCCAACAAGGTCCTACTTTGAGCTTTGTGGTAAAGAACTAATGGAGTGGTGTTCATGGTTTGAATAATTATGTGACTGAACTGTCAAAGCTATCTGTAAAGAATTTTTTAAACATTTAAGTAATTTAATTACTTAAACAACCGGAATCTGTTAGAGGCCTAGGTTTGTAGATTTCTCTGGAGTTAAAAATGAGAATTATATTTTAAATAGGAATACATATTCAGACTAATACTGTTAGTGAATCAGTATCTAAGGGAGAGGATGGATAAGGCCCATTTCATTTCAGTTTTGATACTACACAGAAGACAAGCCCAGTCTATAATTAATGAATACTATACTTCAGACTTGGTATGTAAAAGTGAAAGAAGTATTCTGAAGACTCTAGATATATTTTGCACAGTTGTCAGACAAAACCAGTCCTGGAAGCACTGTATCATAATCATTAACATACCCTACTGCACCACACCTTGCTTATTGTTGTTCTTACCCCATAACTCTTTGCATGATTTGCTATTCCGTATCCCTGCCTGAAAGAGGTTCCTGGTAATATGCTAGGAAAGTAAGTTTTAAAATTTCCTAGAGCTGTGCGAAAACAGAATCAAACCTTTCCTGCCCTGTGTGAATACTCTAGCCTCCACAGTACCTCTACCACAACGTGCTCTCAGAGCTCCTAACAATACAGGCCTTTCAGAGAGATCAGCCTTTCTCCTTCCCCTCTTCCTCAATCCAAATCACTACATTCTTACCACATTTCAAGATCAATCCAACATTTTTGCAAGGAAACACCATTTTAACTGCCAAGATATTAACACCGAAATATTGGACTGACTTCAATTATACATAGTAGAGTTCACTTTCTGTCTTGTGGGTGGACTTGTAAATATAAATTCAGCCCCACTCTGGTTTCCAGCAGGGACCTTGAAAGGAGATGGCTACACCCTTTGCTACTCAGGCTGAGACAATTTGTGACACACGTACAGCACACAAGTAAGAGGTCAAGAAGGTAACTAACTTTCTGCCAATAGATCCTGGTGTCTGTTTAGCAGGAGAACATATATATATATGTATATATCAGGAACCTAAGGGCTTCCCAGGTCCTGATTTATATATCAAAGATTTTCTATAGCATAAAAGGAAAAAAAAAAATTCTGATAACCATAATTTAGACAACAATAATAAGAAAACATAATACTTCTCCCCTACCACCCTATCTAAAATGCTAAAATGGAAACAATTTGACAGAATCAGCTTCAAAAATCCTGTATTTCTAAATAAAACTTAAAATAAGTAAACTTAAAATGATTCAGCAGAAACTTCTCAGCTTAAATTTAATCACACAATTTATTAGAAAAAAAAAAAGAATTCATCTGGATTTATGAACCTAAGATGGTAATAAAAAGAGAGCTTTATTTTATTGCTGTTCCAGATGGTAGCCAAAGGGGACTTAGAAGCGTAGGAGTAACCATTCTCCATCTATGAAGGGTTTGGATTTAGAAAGTTATGTATACCATGCAGCTGCCAACTACTTCTTAAAAGGTTCCATGGCTTGTAACACTGGAGTCCACAGAGACAACGATATGAAGAACAACAGCAAAAAAACCCCTAGCTTGGTGATTTTGTTGTTCGCATCACCAGCAGAAAACAAAGCATTTGCTTAATTCAAAGGAAATGCCACATAAGGATTTTGGAGGACTGGCAAGTTTAGAGACATTAATTTTCTGTACATGTTTCAGGCTATCTCTTCACTGAAAGATAATTTAACTGAATATGTCAGGATAGCACTCAAGAATTTGACCTGACTTATGAATCTGGTATTTTATTTCTCTGACAGGAAATCTAAGGAAAGGGACATACTGTGTAGCAGTAGATTATACAATCATTTAGTAATCCATTCTGTAAGAAAAACTTTCATACGTCAGCTTCTTTAATTACAAGAGATGAAGCACAACACAGAACTGATATATTGATACCACTGTACAGGTATAAGAAATAAATGACAATTTCAGAATGCACTTATTCAGAAGTCAAGAGATAATCTGAGCATCTTGGCTTTATTAAGGGCAAGAAAGAGGTCAGCATAGCCCCTACAAGCATAGATATATCAGGAATTCACATTGAATTACCTAGTAGAGTTTTAGCACCATTATGTCCTATGTGGCCTTTAGTCTGATGATCCCTATTTGTGTAAGAAGCAATCTTTAGAACTAAACATTATAAATACAGTACATTTACACTAATTGTATCCACTTAACTATGACAGGTGAGTGAGGAACCTAATTGCCACAGCCTCCTTTTACACTTAATGAGATAAACCACTATCACTTTTCAAGTATTTCTTTTCAGATGTTAGTTGTCAAGAAACCAAGTCAGGAGGGGAAAAAAAAAAAAAAAAAAAGAAAGTGTTTTTTAGTTACTATTAAATGGATTTTATAAAGTTTGAAAAACCTCAATCATTTATTAATAAGATGAGGCATCTTAAAATGTGTTAGTAAGCTAGAAAGCCCTGGGAATCCTAGTTAAGAAAATATTAAATCCTTTGCCTAGTTTTAAAAATTTTTTGAGTTAGAATCATCCATTAAGAACTTTTTCTGCTATGAAGTCGCAGGAATATCTGGTCCACAAAAATGATTAAAATTTCCTTTTTCAAAACTTACCTGTGCATATGAAGTATCCTTGTCTGCCTATTACTCAGCTCCATGCTACCTCAGAGAAGTAAGATTTTCTTATTCAGAGGAAACTATTGAAAGATCTGAAAAAGCAAATATTGAATCAAGTTTTGTAGTATACTGAAATAACATCCTGCATTATAGTCACACCCCCGAGTACCTCAGAGGAATAAAAGACATTCACCAATGTGTCAGTGGGCAGTAGAAGATATTAAAGTAATGAGATTTCCTGACTAGCCACATCTTCTCAGTCTGCAAGATCAGGTACTTCATCAGGTAAAAACTTACATCCCGTTCCAGACAGGTTATGTTAGAGAGGAAAGCAATACCCTCCCTAAGCCCAGCCAATATGACTTAGAAAAATTACTTGCTGATCCCCATCAGGTGGTCAACTTAACCCTGAGCATTTAAGCAAGTTATATCCAGTTAACACCTGGCATCCTAACAAAGTACTCCATTTTTACATGCTGCCCAGTTTATAATTTAAGAAGGTGCAGCCCCCTTCTCCTATGGTATGAACCAAGAAGGAACATAAAACTCCTGGTATATGCATAAGAATAGAAGAACTGGCACATGAACCAGTTAAAAACATTTCTGTTTAGGGACTGTGTAAGAAAAGTAACACAAACAAGTTTCCCATTAAACTTCTCTGTCAATGTCAGTAAGTATCCAAAGCTTTATATCATGAACTTTATATTCTGACTCATGATCACTTCACCGTGTCACACATATCCTTTCATTAATTTATAAATTTCCATCTGGAAGCAGTTCAGGTTCTTTGCTCCATGACCTTGTCTGGAAAGCAGTTCCAGAGCTCTGCACAGATTGCCAAGAACCTGCTTTCAAATTTCTCATTTATTCATAATTGTTTGTAAGTATCTGATCTTGAAATAGTGTTATCCTTTAACACAAAAGTCTTCTTCCCTCACGTCTACCCCCACATGTACTTATAAAGATATAACCATATGCCCTTTCAAGCTTTGTTTTGCATGATAAGCTATTTTCATCTCAGCTGAGAAAATAGGTACTCCTTTCCCCTAACCATCCCACTCTGCACCTGCTGTGAATCAATGTGGGTCATAAGAACTGTAAACAATATTCTGAGAGTTGTTTTACTAATGCCTTGTAGAGCAATATTAACACTTTATTTTTTTCACTGAAAAGCTTTAATCTAATATACCTTGAAACTGCTTTATGGCTACAAAATATTGATGGCTCCTAGTCACCTTACAACCAGCTAATGAACTAAACCTTCTCTTTACTATCACCAGCAACTATCAAGGCACCAGCTTATACTAGAATAACATGATATTAACCCCCAATCACCCAGCTCTATTTTCTGTACTATTAGGTTCCATTTTGTCAGTCTATAAGGTCTTTTTTTTTATTAATGTGCTAGTCACATTCCATTTTTGTGCCATCTCTTAATGCCATATCCATTCTTTTACTAAGTTCAAAAATACTACTTCAATGAGTACCAAGATCAATCCTAGAGGAATTCTACCAGCAAACTCCTTTCATTTTGATATTTCCATTTTTGACAGAACCCTCATTTAATATAACCCTTTAGTCAGTTCCTCTTCCACCTTACAATTCTTGCATTAAAGCCTATCTTCTCCACTTTAAATAACTTCCTGCAAGGAACAATATAATGCCCTATTTCGATCAAGGTAGATTAGGTCTACTGCATTACTCTTCTCTGGGACAATTATCTTATCAAAGAAAGATATTAAGTTAGTCTGATATGATCTACCCTTGATAAAACCATGTTGTAGTTTTTCCCACTTTCCATTTACCTCCAGGTCCTTGATAATTTTTTTTCCTTACAAATCTATTCTAAGACCTTGCTTAGTGTTGAGGTCAAACTACCATGTCTGCATTTTATTTGACCACCTCTATTCCCTTTTATGAACACAGGGAATAACTTCATTATTCTGCAGTTGTACTGAACTAGCCCTGAAATGAACAAATACACATAAAATCCCTGCAAAGGTGTTTCATGCAAATCAGCATTTGCAGATTCTTTCAGTGCCCTGAAACAGGTATTGTTTAACCTCCTCTGTTTCATCACAGTACATAATCTAGCTGATAGCTCACTTAGGAAACGTTCCATTGCTCTGTCTTCTTTCCCTTAAGCACATTTTTACTATTCTTAGTCACTATGTTATCCCTACTGAAAAGTGAGACAAAGTATTCATTTGATATTTCAATCACACCTAGATTGTAGTTAATCTCCATTTCATTCCTGCTTTTCTGTTTCCTTACTTCTTACTTCTGTGCTCCCTTTTCCTCCTGTGTCTGACGAACAATTTCATATTTGGTTTAATTGCACAAGCCAAATCAGCCAAATTCTTGACTATGCTGATATTTTTATATCACTCTTGAGAAGATCCTTTATGAACTAGGAAAGGGTGCGGAATATGATACTGAGAAGACTGACACATTTCCATACCTTACTTTCTTCAGCACTCCCCAGAAAAGTGGATTGTGCCTTGCTGCCTGATTACACGAATTTCAGCAAGGAGTATGGTGTATTTGTGACAACACAGAGATAATTTACGAAATACTTAGGGGTGTTCATGCTGATAGGTCCCTCTCTTTTTCAGCTTACAGATTTGCAGGAACCATTCAAAGATATTTCTGATTTGGTAGAGCCTTTCTTAAAGAATTCAGAGGACTGGGAAGTTCCCAGAGAAATATGACAGGCTCAACTTAGTGTTTGTCTTTCTTCTTTGACAGAATTTTACACCAGAAAGATTAAGTTTTAAGAAATCTACTAGGACAAATTATTAAACAATTAAACTGCAGATACTTGGGAGAAAAATAAACAAACAAAATGCCAGTCAACCTTGGTTTGTCAGAAACAAATCGTGTCACATTATTTAACTTTCTTCCCTGAGATAGCAGCTGGCCAGAAGGATGAAGGTGAACCAGTAAATGTGTTGTACCTTGACAATGATAAATGATTTTGACACTGACACTGGATTTTCATACTGTCTTATATCATTCTCTCACAAGTAAACTTTTTTCTGAATCCAAATTGTTGAAAATAGAAGTTCACACTAAAGAAAGAGTCATGCCAACCGATTTTCTCCGTACATTCCTTGGGCTTCTACTGCTGGCCATTGTTGCAGAGAATAGGTACTCCTTGGGTCTGCACCAGCATAACCATGACCCTGATTTTCCTCCGGTCTCCAGTACTCACTATTAGCAGAGTATGCAGACGATTGAAAACTTGCTCCCAGTGAATACTTTTCAATTATTTACTCTCCAGGACTTGACAGAAGTCTGAGCAAGGTGCAATTCTACTTAGTGTTTTTAATATCTTGGAAGATGGAACAGAGAGTCTACTTACAAAATGTGCACAACTTGATGTATAGTATTGAGGAGGGGATAGAGGGTGAGGAAGGGGAAGAGAGAGTGTGTTGGAGGAAAGAATCAGAATTCAGAATACCATGACAAACAGGAAAGATTGTGTAGAATATTCACTAAGGGCAAGAGCAACACGGTGTGTTTAAAGACAATGCATCTAATGCACACTGGCACGATTAGGAATGCCTGGCCAAGAAGCTGCCCAGCAGGAAAGGACCTAAGAATACCAAAGATGGAGAATATGGGGAAAGAAACAAAAATAAGAAGCCAAAATATGACTGATGCAGAAAGGCTGGAGGAATTGGGTGTGTTTACTCTAGATAATAAACACAGGACAGGGAGAGCCAGGCAGGACAGCAATCTGCTAGGACTTCCTGAAAGGTTCTGCCCAGTTGTGCAGCAATTCCCTGTCCCCATAAGTCAGGCAGCCCCTGTGCACTTTCTCTGTCCTAACTGTAGAGTTAAAACAGATAATACCCTGCAAAAAAAACCAGATAATACCCTGCTACGCTTTCCAGATCTCCATGCCTGTAATCTTATGGCATCTACTCAGTGTGTCCTACTGGATTATTGCTATAAATAAAGATTATAAATATAAATATATGTGTGCATAGGACTGTTCATCATTAAGTCCTTTGATTAAAGAACTTTTTTTTTTCTTTTTCTATCACTGGAAGATCTAACAGCATCCACAATCAACAATTGCTTCTGGACTAGTATTTAAGCTATGGTTATTTCTTTTAGCAGGGGAAGAGGAAGGTTAAAAACGCCATCAACAGAAGCATAGCTATGATTCAGTTTTTTAGAAAAAGAAAGATGAACAGGCTAAAACATGTGAAAACACATACAAAACCACTGTGTTACTCACTTTTATGAACTCTGAAGCCTCAACTATGGGTAGTTTTTTTACTGAGGGAGTTTTAAATATTCTGCTTTAATTCTCAAAATAGGAAAAATATAATTATTTTAAAAGAAACAACATTTTTTGCTATTTATTCTAATTCGCTTCCCTTCTGTTATCTTCTTTCTAAAAAGACAAGCTGAAAAAGACAAACCCACAAGAATTATTTACATACTTTTCACACAATCTGTGAACAGACATGTTTAATGCTTCTGAAAAGAAGTCACTGTAATACAATGCAAATTGTTACTTTATGAATGTGCCACAATTGATAATCCACGCTTACCGCAGCTGTGATTTTCTACTCCACTTGAATTTAATGCTTTTATTATTCGGCCTGTGTGCTGAGTCCTGGCATATGTATGCAGATGTGTGCCATGAAGCCTTTGAAAACTTCAGGATTAAAGATAGCTAATCTCCCAGAAGCATCAGTGGGAAGGAATATGGACAGGATAGAAGCACAAGTATAGGTTCTCTGTTTTTAATGTCATCTTTAAAAAAGATGAAATCACAACTGCCTATTGATATAGAGGTTATGCTAAACTTATACAGTGTTATTTATCATTGTGAAGTCTTTATTAAATATGTTCCTTTGCCCACATAGGGCTGTACAGAAAATAGAGGGCACTATTTTATAGAGATCTATTTATTAGATTGGATTTTACAAAGCAGCTTTTAAAACCTGCTGCTAGAAAATACATTTTCCACAATATTCTGGAGGAAAGATATATTCTGAAAACTATACAGATTATTTTGAAGGAGTAGGAGCAACAGCTTTTTTTCTGAATAAATAATTAGAATTGGAAACTTTCTTACAAAACAGTTTGTCACTAAAAAATACCATCTGGTCCAATTTTGGTGAGAGGTTTTATAAGATTGTGCAGTTTCGATAGTTATGTTAAGAGCAGGTTTTCAGATTCAGGATATGTGTTTTAGTCAAACTGAAACAGCCCTTCCTCAAACACACAGTGCTTTCTTGGTTTGGGTACTTGCAAGGAATGTGGAATAATCTCTACTGCCGCCCAATTCAGGCCATGGGCATGGATCCAAGTCCTCCGAATGTCTAAGGAAATTGTCATATTTTAAAGCAGGAAAGTGGATGGAACCATAAAATTAATCTTATGAAAACTATTAGCAGAGAAGCCTAACATTGTAATGGACAGCTCTTGCTTTCACAGGAGAGTTATTTTCAGCATGCAGAGAAACTACTTTGGCTTTAATGCAAGTAAAGAAAGTATAGCAGTTACCTAACCTAGCAGTAAATAATACTCCTGTTATGAATAAAGACAATAAAGCCGTTTCATTCCAGTCATCTACACATATTCTTTTTCACATAATTGCAGCGTCAAGTAGAAATTAATCTTAAACAGCAAACATAAACTTTTAAAAATCTGAAATATATTAGAAGAAATGACAGCTGCTCATCTAATAGTTTAGCAACATTGTATCAATTGAAATGAAAGGTTTTTTTACTTTGATGAACTAACTCTGAAAGTATTACTTTCTGTGTTTCAGTGTTCATGAAGGATTTTCTATGATTAAGATAAAATTCATGTGACAAAAAGAGATAAGCTAGCATACTGGTGTTATATGGTTATAGGGAACATACGATACTTAACTGATTAAAATGAAGAATTTTCAACAGACTGTTTAATGCATTTCAATCCAAGATTACATCTTTTGCATAAAAGTCCCAGTCCTCAAAATGTTTCTTTAACAGCCCTTTATTTAATGACATACATCTTCTTATAGGACATTAGAATTCATTTTCATTTCTGCTAATAAAAAATAAAAAAGCCAATCTCTTTTATAAATGGAAGATAAAAACAATTAAAATCTATGGTCTTTTTTCACCATTTCTGTTGCAGCTTCCACTGGGTGCCAACTTAGTGATAACCAGTATTGATGTAAAGCAAACTGCAGTTTTCCAGCCAATAATTAAGAAAATTTACTATGACAATGCAAAGGCAATGCAGTATTTTGTACTGTCATATGCACTCCAGATCTTAAAAATTCTTTCTACGTTAGAGAAGTTACTACCATTATGCCAAGATAAACAAGAGCTCTGATAAATATTTCAAAACGAGTCTCATTTATTGCTTATCCAAATAAGACAGAATAGCAGAGTAAAAAAGTTTTAGGATAGACTCAGAGCTAGCAAAAGAGACAACTGAAATATATTTAAGACTCTAAACCACTGCAGAGGAACAATGTGGATACCTATAGAACAGCACAGTTACCAATCAGCAAAGAAAGCAGGTGCTATGTGATTATAATCAAAGACAATAGAAAACTTATATTTAAAAACATAAAAGAGTAATCTTTGCTTTTGTAACCCAAAGGGATTCCAGTGAAGATGGAATTAAACAAAATCTTGGATAGAAGACTCAGAGATATCATGATGCAAACAGCAGGCTCTGTCCTCATAAAGAACATCTGTTGTGAAGCTGTTTACATTCCTACCCAAATGAAAAAGAGTATAGCTAATGCTCCATTGCAGCCAGACATGTTAAGGGGAGTATGAAGTTACTTCTTCGGGGGTCTAATATATTACAAGCACACAAGGCTTTTCATCAACTCACACTTTCGTCACCTGAAAAAAATAAAATAAAGAGATTTGGGACACAGTGAAACCTTCTGTACTTGTTTGCACATTATTTGCCAGGGATTTATTTTTTTTTTTCTACATTTTCAATTATATTATATTTTATTATATCAATTTTTGTAGTTTATTTCCTCTCTGTTACAGGGAGGAAACAGAGTGTCCATTCATGAGTCCCTTGTTGAGCAGACTACTAGAAATGGAGAGCTTCCAGCCTGTGGATTAGTGGTTTGCTCTCACTCTTCCAGAGATAATAAGTAGACTGTGTTTAAACTAAGTTCCTCAGGAAATTAGATAGGTTGTAAATTTTAGGTTATTAGTGCATTTTTATGTTCTTCTGCTGTCTTGCTCTAGGCTTTCAGAAGTAGCCGAGTTCTTTTTGCCTTTTTTTTTTTTTTTTTTTTTTTAAACTAGGAACTCAAATATATTCAAGCAGAGACCACCAAGTGCTTGTCCTGTTGTTCCTGTGCTCTTCTACCCATCCTGGGCAGCAGACAGGCAATGGAGGAGATAGAACAGCTTCATCCTCTCCTGTGATGCAATGAGTGGCCAGAGGGAGGGGGAGACCAACCACACGAAATGTTTGTGATTTGCATTAACACCACTTTATTATGTGTTACCACTTTACACTACTTGCTGTATTTTAACAAACAAGTTTTAAATAGTAGAGATAAAGCTTTGAATTTAAATACCACATTACAAAATCAATTTTGAATGGCTGCTGTTTTTTATGCTTACTTCCGACAAATAATTACTGGGTTTCTCACTATTTGTGGTCTCTCTCCATCATCTTTGCTGCTCAACGTTGCATTCCAAGTGGTTAGTGCTCTTTATTTATTTACATATATATCAAGACACACACACACGTATGCTATTTAACAGTAAAGGGTAGCTCAGACTTCAGCACTGAACACAAAATGATAGCTGTGAATTTATGCCACAGAATAACTTGGCTTTATTCCTTCACGTAAAGTAGAAAAAAAGATGGTGCAAAAATAGATGGCAAATACAAAGGCCACTGAGAGCAAAGGCAGACCAAAAAGATGTAGTTTGGGGAGGTTTGCTTAAATACAACATTTCAAAAGTAAGATAATACTAACAGTGCTTAAGAACAAAAGAGGAATGTATTTGTAACAATAATCCTATAATTTCTAGCTTCTGCTATGTATTTTATAGTAGAATAATTATTGCATCATCTAATTTTTACCCAGCCACTTCTTTACCTTTGCCTCTTTAATCTTTGGCTTTCAGAAAAACAATTTTTTAAACAATCTGAGCATGTGTGATTTAGAAATAAATGACACTAATTAATATTCCTCTATGGACTTGAAATTACAAACAAAATCTTTCTTTTATTCTTCCTACACGAACTGGAGAATAAACTTGTAGAAAAAAAGTTTACTATTAGCACAGCAGCCTGATTACAAAGGGCAATTACTAATTTTGAAGTACACTAGAAAGACATGACCTGATTACAGCGCAGTGATTAAGATACAGATATAGATTAAGATTAGGATGTACTGATATGACCGACGGAATAAAATTAAAGTCACCTTTCTAATAGCTAGTGAGGTACAAAAGATCTTACACTTTGCAAATTTGGAGCCAGGGAAAGGAAATTCATCTATTATTTTTATTCTGAAACATTTAGATTCATAACGTTGCATTCATTTACATGGGAGATGGACAACTACATGATTCTGAAGTACTGGCCTTAATCCTAAATCCAAAAGCACTTGTATATGTTTCATGCACATGGTTCACTGTATACAATCCTGAGTTAGTATTGTGATTTATTTACCATTTAAAAAATCAAGCACGTGGCAATTAGGAGTAAAAAGCTGTGATGCTTAATGTCAAATACTTGTCCCACTTTGAATTTTTTCAGTCTCTGAAGGAAACTATTATGGAATTGTTAATTGCACTGAATGGTCATTCTCAGACAGTGAGAAGTATAGTTGGAGCCAGACTCTTCTTTCTAGGGAGAGCGGTTCCTTTGCCATAATTAGAGGAACTGAAGCACCCTCCACAAAACACAGTCATTTCTTTAATAAGCAACACTGAACACCATCCCAGCCTACAGCAGCTTTCTCAGTTTGCAACACAAAAGCAGTCAAGTTTCAGAAACTTAAAAGAAAGCTTTTCATTTTACTTTCTCCTTGATCCACTGATAGAGCAGTTCATTTTCTTGAATTTTGTAAAATGACTTTTTCACTCATCAGACCTGTGTAACAAATCACTGTCTCAATCATCAAATGTTCTCATTTGACTCATTTCTTTTTCTTTGGCCTTTGGGTAGGAAGCTTCACTTCTGACACATTTTCTAAATTCACTTTTGTGAACTCTTCTCACTCAGTTGCACTTTGTTCCATTTTAAAAAATAATTGCATTTTCTGCAATGTAATGTGCTAGTTTCAGGTTTTTAAATTTTACCAGAAACCACTTTTTTTTTTTTTTCTTAGAGCAATGTCTTTTCTTTAAAAAGCACCACTTTACAGCACAGTATCAGCTCAAACAGGACTTTTTAAACAGTAAATGCTATAACATAACATTTTTCTAGAATTCTTAGTTTCATTCTGCTTAGAACAGTTTTTTTCACTAATAAGACATTTGTACTCTCATGTATATTGTTTGGTTTTTGCAGTCAAATAATTTATCTTTCTAATTTCTGAACTTTGCTGCTGCAGTCTATTCTAAGACAGCATCTTCTCTGAGGAAAACTTTTTAACAAGACAGGACTATCAATGATCCTAATCTTTTCCAATGTTAAAAAGGCTGGAAGGGTATAAAGTTCTATTCCTCCAGGCTTTTTCTGCCTCAAAGCAAATAGGCCAAATTCACATAGGTATTCCTTCCAGGGAATGTAGTTAATCTTTTTTACATTTACATTACATTACATCTTGAAATATAAATATGAATTATATTTTCAACTTGGCATTTACATCTCCAGGTATATCATCCACTAATGTAGGAACCAGAAAGTTGCAGAAGCTCAGACCATAGAAAACTCATGCAAAAGTATGCTTCAGAAGAACATACAACAGGCTATGTTACATTCTTGCTTACTGAGACCAACTGGAACGGAAACACTATCATTTTACATTAATAGTGAAATGCAGAGCTGAGTCTGATCACTGTTACTTAAGTTTTATGCAGTCAGCTTTACCATCTCTTTGTCTATGATAGCAGATTTTAGCCTACTTCCTTAACTGCTAACATTAGACATCAATCTTCAAAAGAGAAATACATATAAACAGGTGTAATATTTAAAGAGGATGCTGACCACTCCATAGAAAAAGGAAGGGGTAAAAAATCCAGCTTCAGAACAATATAGGATACAGTGTAAAGCATGTAGTCCCAGGGAAGTAGACAGTCAGAGCTGTCTGATCAAAACTCCCCAAACCCTGAGTCAGAACCAGTGCTTCACAAATGTGCACAAGTTTGAGAAGATTCAGAGCATCAGCTGCTTTTTGCCTAGCCAAATATCTTCTTTCTCCTGTTCCTCCTGTGCTGCTTCTCCGCCTGCTTGTTTCCATCTCCCGTGTTTCCCATATGGGCTCCCCCAGCCAGACATCCACATTTTCCTCTGCCCAGGGCTCACTCCTCGCCCCCTCACTTTCTCCTGTCTGCATGTCCCACTCTGTCACCTCTTCCTCCTCTGCTGTGTCCCATCTACCACGGTTGCTCACTCTGTAGTCTGGGGTTTCTTTCCCAAACCCAGAGAGGCAGAGAACAGAAGGCAGAGCCAAGTCCTGGTGGGGAACAGAGCCCTGAAGGAAAGGTGGTGGCCAGGCCGAGCCTCACCTTCCTCCAGGGCATTCCAGCTTTAATCAACCAGCCCCACACAAAGTCAGCAGGACCCAGAAAGCCCACAGAACCCACAAAAAGACAGAAATGAACCTGGATGCTTTGTTCCAGCAAATACAGTTCACAGAGAAGCAGGCGAAAGAGAAAAGGTGCCTCATCCAACAAGGTCTGCCCCATGGCCGCCATCTTGTGGGTCTGGCAGCAGCACTGACTACACTTCATGGCCTCCCCGTCTCCCAGGGGATGTCATTTTGTCAGTGAAAGTTCAGCAGGCAGCCAGCCTGGCTGCTTCTCGCCAATGGCATGTTTTTATAAGAATGTAACTTTTACATATTGAGTACAGGATCTTACAGGTTTTTGTTGTGTTGCAGCTAAATTCGACATAAGTAGAAGTTGTGAAAAAATTAACCAAATAAAAGAAGAGCTGAGCAGTGCAAAAATGAAATTAGAAACTGTGGTAAGCTGATGTGTTTATAGTAGACAAAATAATGAAATACATTCTATTTACAAAAGTATGGCCTTTCAGGAATAGATTTATAAATGCTTTGAAGGAGAAAGCTTCGCCTACCGAGGAACACAGCACTGAGAAAACTTACACTGTGTGTTTCTGTAGAGAAAAAAGATCTGTCAACATCTTTCCCTTCTCACAAATGTCACCCCTCAGGCTGGCCCCTGGCTGTGGTCAGGGACTTGCTCACCTCAGGAGTTGGACTGTCTCCAAGTACAGCTTCCAAACTCTGGGAGCACTGGAGACAGCAAATGCATACATGAAAGTCACTGCTACTCTGCAGAGAGAGCCCATCAGTGAGAGGACCACCATGTCAGGTCAGCCCCTTCACAAGACACTGCCACCAGGCATCAGCTCAGGCAGGCTGGTCAGGTATGGGGTGAGCAGCCCTGTCTTCACAGACCTGGAGCTTGTTGTAGCAGTGCCTTTCAGAGGCCTGGAAACCATTCCTTTGATTCCCACTGCCGTTCATTAAAGGCCTTTCACACAAAGTATATGGAAACTGTCCCTGTGTTTAATTCATAGGACCTTGAGTCATTTGCTAAAGATCTTCCTGCGAGCCTGAGCTCACAGTTAGGGCTTACAAGGCTTAAGGGCTTTTCTAGGGAAGTTGAAGACAGAGGAAAGTTTCTAGATCTGTTTAGTGTTTTAAAGATTTTATTATGCTTTCAATTAGACAAACTGCAGACATGTTTTCAGATTAAGCTTCACCATGAATACCTGTGGTTACAAATTATTTTAAAATCCATTTGTTTGTGCCTGAAATTGAAGTCTAAATATCATCCCCTGTGCTTTTAAGTATTTGTGCTGGCAGAATGTGTATGCACAACAGGCAAGCATATAGAGCCTCTTTTAAAGTCAGAACAGTTGTATCTTCAAGAACCTTTGGGGGACTGCCTCACCTAATTGTGAAAATAAATGTTTGGGGAATGATTTGCACCCTTCCATAAGCAGGCTCTTCTGCCTTTTGTAAAAGACTATGGAATATATATAATAAATATCAACATTACCATTGATAAAACAGTATAAAATGAATATTCTCTCAGAATAAAAGAAAATTCATTTACAGATATTTACTGGTTGCAGATTGAGACTATAATCATGCAAGCAGCTATTCACATGCTTACATTTATGCATAACACAATCTCAGATCCAAAAAGTGCTTTGATATAGTAACTTATTTAACCAACATAGATTATATCTGAGTGTTGCTTTTTTAGGTAAAGCCCTTTGTCATCCTGTTCATAAATTTATCTACAAGCATCACAATTTTATGTTTATACTACTAATCTGTTATTGATGCTTTGAGATTTCTAATCAAGGTTTATATGATAGGTACAGAAGGTCCCAAGAGCAGAGGCATTATTGTAAACAATGAATGGGAAGAGCTGAAGAACTATTCCTAATTAAATCTTACGTGCGTTACTCACCAGGTTTAATAATATTCTCACTGATATGATTCTCCACAAAAATATGTTTTACTTGCTTGTTTAGTCTGACGTGGATTTATTTATATATAGGAAATTATATAGAAAATGAGCTAAATAGGAAAACTCATTTTAATCAACCTGTATTTAGGTTTAAAGATTATATATAGCTATTGAAATTATTTGAAGTGATTTTTTTTCCGAACAGGAATTAAGGAGGCATATGTCTACAATAGTTAAAGTAATGCAAATAATATTAAATAATACCGTTCAACTCGTGCGGTTCGATTTGTCCAGCACCAAATAACTGCACATTTTTATAAGCATGCATATCAAAGCACGTGCATACACAGCATCTTATGCCTGAACAAGCCAATGAGACTGAGTTCAAGTGTTTTGACATCTATTTCACACAGATTGCCTGTGGTCAATCAAAGATTCCTAGGAAAGGGTATTTTTTTCCCCCGCTGTTCTGTAAAATCAAGGAGCATGTAATTAGAACCCAAATGATAGCATTTTGCTTTTCATGGCTTAATGATTTCTTAAAAAAAATACGTTGCAAATGCATAGATTAAGTTGGCATCTTACAGATGGAGAAACTACACTGCAGCTAGTTATGTTCAGTAATATATATACAGCCATATAAGAGCATCTATTTTCTGTGAATTAATATGTAAAATAAATATTCCTGAGGCAAGGACTTCCTGGACACTTTAGCATGCTGGCCATAGTGGGGATAAGGAAAAAATCTGCTCATTTGCCTTCCAACTCTCACATTCTTGTCTTAGGGCATTCAATTTCACTATCCTCCTTTTTTTGATCAGATGCACTTCACTTGCACCCATATTCCAAAATCATCTCTATTATTTCATTTTACAATATTTTCATTTTTGCCTCTGTAATATCATTACTATTTGGTTTTTTCTGCTTCTGCACACACAGTCATGTGTCAGCCTGACTATTCAGTTTACTTCCTGATACTTACTCTGTGCCTTTACAGTCTGTGGGTAATTCTGATAACTCTACTTTCCCTACTCATTGTACTGAGTATTATAGTCTCAGTCATTTTCTTGACTTGCTATTCTCCACTTCATCAGATGAATGATTCTTATCCTTTAAGACTCTTCAACACTTAGCTATTCCCTATTTATCTGCTGTTATAGTTTATCCCATCATATATCTTAGGTTAGACAATGATACAGTAGATATGCTGGAAAATTGAGAAGAACTTTTCAGCAAGTTTTGAAAATGCAATTGTTGAACAGCATACCCTTCTATCAGATAAACTACCGTTTAAATTAATAAAACTAAAAATAAGACTATATGTGAAATAGAAGCTTGGGGCTTGGGAGAGGGGGGGTTTATGGTCAAACTGTCTTTAACCAATGAGCTAATTTCCATTACACTTCCTTAGCTAACAATTCCAGAAATATGAGCGTATCCCTTCTTCCTTCACATACTATACAATAGTAGCATTGCAGAGCTGATGATGTGTGCAGCCATTCAGACAAAACAATGATGACAGGCCCCTGTCTCTCTTATATT
The DNA here is from genome assembly GCA_033439905.1 of Ceryle rudis. Taxonomy (NCBI): domain Eukaryota; kingdom Metazoa; phylum Chordata; class Aves; order Coraciiformes; family Cerylidae; genus Ceryle; species Ceryle rudis. Next base: position 123,673 of record JAAGNO010009110.1, on the reverse strand, counting down.
ACTGACTGGTTTGCTACATGATGAGCTTTACACCATGACATGCATGACACTGCATTATGTTGCATCAAAGATCTCATGGGATCAACAGTTTTCCTGGTTTTTACCTGAAAAAAGTTCACTTAAGCTGAGCAGACCTTAAAATGCCGTTTTAGATAGATAGACCAACACTAAATGTGTCTTAAAGAAAGGATACTTTTGAAAAGTTTAGTTGTATATTGGAACATTACTGGAGGAAAGAAAGAGCTGTCGAGCTTTTGCTAGTTCAGCAGCTATGCCAGCTGTGTTTTAACTGGACCAAGATCCTTATGTGTAATATCAAAGTATAATGAAACAATAACCCTACTTCATAACCTTTTTTTGTTTGTTTGTTTTTTTTCCCCTCTTGGAAGGTTCAGCATCTATCTGAAAAACAATTCTCCTTAGAAATTCTGAAGAGACATGAAGACAGCTTAGAAAAACAGAAAACTGAACTTCTTAATCAGAAAACTTATCTTCTTAAAGTCTTTGTACGTTTCCAGCTATGGTATTCAGACAGCTCTTTTCTACTGTATGAAAGTAGTCAGCTTTAAAATCTGAAATTATGGAAGAAGTAATGCTTTAAATCTGGAAAATAATTTCTTTTGTTTTGACTCTAGTATACTTAACAATGTAAAGGTAGATATATTCTCACTTTTTATTTAAATCATGTTCTAAGGTGATATTTCCAGCAGTTTATCTAGAAAGCTGATTTCACATTCTTGACATCATTTTCTAATGTCTGCTGATGTATGATTGAACTCCAATTCTGACATATTATTTAGTTTGTAACAAAAAAATAGGTGTCTCACCTTAAAGTGGACTGCCTCATCCACAACAAAATGTATTGAGAAGGATCAAAGGAAAAACTGAGGGAGGCCACCACCACATTTTAGGAATCCTGACATAGCACACAGTCTCTGATGCTGGACACACCCAGCTACCTCTTAAAAGGCAGCTACTTGCAACATACACAGACAACAAGCTTTTCCGTTCTCTCTTGTGCTAGCGTGAACATTACCTTACCTCTTCATTGTGGATCCTTGGATCTGTGGATATTAAGAAGTGTCACACAAGTAGTCTACTCTGCATATGTATTTGTACTTTAAATCAACAGAGCTCAATTTTAAATATTCAGTATGAATCACCAGTATTAACCCTAACTCTTTAGGCAGATATCTTTTAAATTAAATAATATTCCTTCAGCATCCAAAGTATTCCCAATCCTAAGTATACAAAGAAAGAAAAATAAATATTATAAATATTATTTAGCTATAAAAACTAAATATCCTTTGAAGAAGTGTGAAATTTCTTTTAATTCTAACCAATGAAGTGTGATACGTAGGTTATAATTTCTTTTTTCCTGTATATAGGAAAGTTATATAAGTTCCTATTATTTCATTTTATTTCTTTAGCAATCAGTTAAGGGGGTTTTTTTAATAAATTTAATATTGCCTTTCTCCTTAGAATATTTTTTCCAAAAGATGAAACCATGACTTCCTACCAACGTTAGCTTTCCTGGTAGTTCTTGAGGGAGTTAAAATAAGTCTGCATTCTGCAGAGGAATAAACACCACACCTATTTCATTTAATAACAATTAAAAAAAAAAAAAAGAGTGGACACTGTGCTACTGACTATAAACAGAACTTTCTATTAATTTTAATAAAGAGTTGAACTGAAAACCTGATGGTACAAGTCTGTAACATAACGTTGTGATTTTTTAAAATGTTTTATTTATAAGAATATATTCTTCACTTTTTCGGAGAAAAAAAGTTGAAACAACAGACAAAATGCTAGAGCTATAGACCATTTTCATATTCTAAGTCAGGAAAAGTAAATATACTACATTTTGTACTCTGAGATTAAGCTTAAACAACTGTGTCTGCCTAGCTTAACAAAGACTTTCCTTTTTTTCATCTGAACATTCAATTTTCCCATTCTTTTTTTTTTCAGACAGATGCAAAGAGAAAAATGACTGAAGAGGAAGATAATTTTACTAGAGAAGTAACAGAGTTTAACAATGAGTATGGACTAACAAGTAACAGAGATCTTCTGATTAAAAAAAAAGTCAAGACTGAATTAAATGATTTAGAGAATGAGACAGCTCTGTTGAAAAATGGTAAGTCTTAAACTATTTTATCTTGGATTATCAGAGAATGGATACAAATCAGTAAAATATAGCTGTTTAAAACAGTAATTTTCATTTCATTCCCTCGGTGTTTGGAACTTCCTCTTAGCACTAAACCAAAAGACAGCATATTACGCAGGCATAATTAAAGCCTCTTCAGTCTTTTCTGACTATGAGCAGTATGAGGAGAAGCAAAATACTTGCAAAAGTGGCTCTCAAGGTGTAACATCAACCAGCACAGAGGTGCACTGTCATACATAGCCTACTATATTAAGTTTGTGCTGAGTCAGCTGTGGTTGAGCTTTGTAAATTCCCTTAGCTTATATGCACAGATGTCTTGTAAGACTTGTCCTTTACTGCCCCAGTATAACTTTATCTTTGAGTTAAGATACAGAATATGAGATTTCTCAGAACAGAGAGTCAGACTGAAAGCAATCATTCAGCACGGAAATAGGAGTCATTGTGGATCACCAGCTGAACATGAGTCAATGATATCAGAATGCCAACACCATACTGAGACATAAACATAATTCTGACCTCTAAGACATGCAAAATAATACTTCGCTCTATTTAGGGTAGTTGAGCTCTTAGCTGGAGTATTGTACATCTAGGTTTGGTTATTACACTTCAAGAAAAAATGTGGACCAGCTGGAGAGAATCCACAGGGGAGCAGTGAAGGGGATCAGAGATGTGGAGAACATGAGAGGGGAAAAAAAAAATAAATTGGGACTATTTAACCTATGAGGGAAAAGACTGATAGAAAATGGATATCAGTCTTCAAATTGTGAAGTGATTCTGGAGAAAGAAATTTATAAGCTCTCCATACCTGTAGTGAACTGAATAAAAAGCAATAAGCATAAATCACAATAAGAGAGGGTCCGGCTGTTTAGAAATCTTTCTAAGAACAATGAACAACTGAAACACTCTGTATTAGGAGATTCCATTACCAAAAGTATTAGGAGTCTCCATTACCAAAGGTTCTTAAAAACTGCTGAGATAAGCATCGATCAGAAAAGACAGAGGCGCAACTGAGCCTACCTTCAGGAGGAACAATGCAGTAGATGATGTCTCAAAGTCCTTTCATGATCCTATGATTCACCAAGTGACAGCGCTTTGAATTCACAATAGCTGATATAAAGTTACTGAAATATGACTATCCATTTGAGTTTATACTTGGTGGTACCTTCTTTCTGTATTTCCTGTGGCTCTGATTGAGATCTACAACCCCAACACAGTCTGTTGGGGGCACCTGTTACTTTTAATGATTAATTTTTACATATTCTGATCTGATCAGTAGGACATGAAAGGTGACTAAGACTACTTTCTAGGTTCAGTTGCTGTCTTAATTCTACCCTTTTATGCACCTTTTTGGAGGTACAACTTGTCTGTCTTTCTGTCTGCTACAGTCCTGAGCACACTAAAGAGAAATCTTTAGAAATACTCATAACAAGGAAATTATATGAGGACCTCCAGTTGTCAGGGCAACAATGACAATTAATTGCAGATGTCAGTGGCCAAGTTCAAATGTCCGTAACACTAAACAAAATAAGGGTTTGGTTTTTTTTAATCCTCTATTCAATAAGTCATCTTCCTTTATAGCTGCAGTACCTCTAAAGGAAAGCATTAATTCTATACCCAGTCAACAAAATATATCAAACATATTAATTATATTTAATAAGCCCAGCTTTCATAGTAATGAATACGTTATATCACATAGTTTCCTGTGAACTGAGTTTTATATGACTGATTTTAGTTGATTTTAGTTTTATATTTAAGGTTCTTTATAACTAGCTGAAGATTGGTAGAAGTAGTTAAATAGTTATATTATGGAGACTAAAACTGCAATGCATTTTAACAGAAAATATATTTTTTCTTAGAAATGGAGACAATGGAACATAAAAATGTTCAGTTAAATGCACTCCAGTTGCAGAAGAATGAATTAAAGCAGGATTTGTTTACTCTTCAAAGCAAACTTAAAGGTGTGCCTGATAATCACTTCTTATGACAATTATTTGTGGGTTGAGAAATGCTTCTGAAAAATCTTTTACATCCAGTTATTTTTCTGAAGAAAAAGAAACCTTAGAAACAAGATTTAACATATTTTTACCTTATGTAATACATTCTTTTAAAACATGGTTAGAAAAAATATTAGGGATTTCATTAAGATTAAATGCCAGTGATACTGAGGTCTGCAGATTCGCTGAGTCATAAACTCAAATAGAGAATTTTGTGTTTCAAAGTGAACTTAAAATCAACATAAATATTGTTTAAAATCCACTAACCTATGATTAAAGAATGTCACTAAAGTTCAAATGTCTACCAAGCAACATGACTTGGTCTGATAAAGACAGATTTGGCCTAGGTGCTAAATCTCTGAATTGTAAATTCAACTGGCATCTCTTTGCTGACATTTGTGTGTTTGTGTATGAAAGTCTGTACATAAAAAGAAAAAAAAATGTCCACACACAAAGCTCAGAGGGATGTGTCAAATACACAGAAAACACTATAAAAGAAAAAAGAAAAAAAAAAAAAAAAAAGAGGCAGCCAAGAAAGGTTCCAGGTCATTACAAGCAATAGGGATGATTTTGAAATTTGAGTTAATAAAAAGTAAAGTAGAAGTGATTTAGTCACACTTTTACAAATGTATAAATAACATGCCACAGAAAGAGACCTAAGAAATTCAGGCTGTAAATATTGTCATAAATTGTCTGGGGAGAGGAACAATATTTTCTAGAAGAATTCAATATGCACATCTTTTACAAAAATAGAATAATTCAGGTTCTTTATTTGGATGTCTTTACCCTACAGATAGTTTCATGAAGAAATATTAGAAAAGATAAATTTAGAAAATGTAGGAAGTCTTTGAATATGGATGATTAATATACACTTATAAGGTAATTGTTATTTTATATTTAGACCTCGAGAAAGTAATCAGGGAGGCTGAAAGAATGACAAAAGATTTAGAAGCAGAAAAGGTCCAAGTGACTGAAAAACCGCAGACTGATCCTGAATGTTTAAGGTAAAAGTTTCATGTTAATAACTTCCTAAATTTAATTGTAGGTTTTTAACTGTAGACCATTACTGGTGGCAATGACTATTTTACCTTTCCTGTCCAATATTCCTGTGAAATCAGAAAAAGTTTTCATTTTTATTACAGAACACAAATTCCTTTTGTTATTACAGCCTTTCATCCTTAACGTGCATACTCCCATGAACTGCAAACTGAAAGTGTTTTCAAGTCAGACAGACTTGGAAGAGCAGCAAAAGACTACTCCTTGGGTAGAAGGCTAGTTCTTAAGTTTTTGTAAAAATAGTGGTGGCGTAGAGAGCACTGATGAACTACCCAATGCTATACCTACTTCTGCTGTCTGGCAGGACAATGTTCCCCAGAGCCTGACCAATAGAGTGGCTTGGTCACAGTAACCTCCTTGGGTCAGATGGACCTTGTATTGGAGCTTTGTTTTCTCTATGACCTCTATCATCAGTTCGAATTTCCCTTTAGAACAACATTTTGAAGATTTAACTAAGACATCAGACCTTGCACAAATTCTCTTAATAGTGAATATTGCTTCCCAGGAGCTGAATGGTAATGACTCATTTCTTGTCAGTGTGACATTTACACACTATACAGAAAATAATGTAATTTTTTTTCAAGAAAAACTATTCCAATGCAAAAAGCCCCATCTCACAGAATTAACTATCTTTTTTCCTGTTTTATGGTGTTCCAGAAGATTATGCCTATGGATATTAAAAAATATTTAATAGACAATTCAAAGGAATGCCTCCTAGAAAAGCTGCTCCGAAATATTCTCTAACAGAAATAGTAAGGGTTTGTAAGGGTAAACAAAACCTTTGTTACCATCACTTTTTTTTTTCCTCCTATATTTCTGAGTATTTGACAAAAATAAATAAATATAGTATTTTTTTTCTGAAAACTTTCAATGGAAAAATAAAATTTTGCAAGAACCCTAAGCATTTTTCTGAAAGACAATTTGGTAAAGGCCTATTTTTTGCTGCATATCGGTTTTTGAAAGAAAATGATATATCAGCTCTATTACTCTCTTCAAGCCCTTACATGGTGTTAAGACATGGCCAAAATTCCCTCATCATAAAAATTAATTAGCTCACAATTCTGCATGCAGTAGCAAAAACCTTGCATTCAAGATATACATAGAAGACACGATATAAATAATAATAGCAGCAGCAATTTTGTAAGACAGCATGTTATAATTCACTCTTCTATTACTCATTCCATCGTGATATATTCAGTCTTGTGATACATGAGGTTGCCAACTTCCTTGTAAATTACATACTTCCCTTGGAGTAGTTTACTGCCATGATGACACTTAATATTTAAATTGGTGTAATTAGTTTTCTATAACTAGTTTCCTCTGTATAAGGTACAGAAGTAGCAAACATTATATGACTGATTACTGTGAGATCACAGGCAAATCATTTGAATCATTCACTTGCTTTTGATCAGAAAAGCTCAATGCTTTATAGAGAGAGATAGCCCTGAACAAGTTAACTCACATGCCAGAAGCAACATAGCTACATTACTGTTCTTCCATGTCAGCACTAATAGATTCTGCTTTTCAGTAGAGCCAAGCAGGCAATCCTCATTTGGTCATTTGTCTACTTCTGTATGTCATAGTGCTGTGCTGTTTAGAATGATCCCAAACCTTATCAAATACATACGACTCTTATCAATTTTATTTATTTATTTAAACAAAACCTACTCATTACCTCTTGGTTTGAGCTACTGAATTAAGAGAATGAAAGGAAATTTAAAGTATTATATGCTATAAATAGTGCAGTATATAAATGGTCCCCCTGGATGTACCTGATCGCCCTCCAGTACCTACAAAGAAGTCTTCAAGAAGATGGAGCCAGGATCTGCACAATGCTGTAGAGTGGTAGAAAAAAAGGCGAAACGCAGAAGTTGAAACAAGAGGGGTTTAGAATGATTTTAAGGAAAACCTGTAGCAAAGGAAAAGGTAGCCCAGAGAGGTCACATGATTTTAATCCTTCAAGGTTTTCAAGACTTGACTGGATAAATCCCTGAATATCCTGGTCTAACCTTGTAGCTGACCCTGTTCTGAGAAGAACATTGGGCTAGATGACCTCCTGACATCTCTTCCAGTCTGAATTACCCAATAAACCAATTATCATTGTGGATTGCACAGCCCATAGATCAATACAAATGCACTGGCTTGTGCCTACACTGATCAGAGGCAGCATTATCTGCAACAAACCAGTCATCACCACACTGCCTAGCATTTGGTGAGATCATATCTGCTCTGATCTCTTTGTAGTGTCTCTGTGACACTAAGATATAAAGTCATGTATCTACATGTATTTTCCATTCAAAAAGCATGAAATACTTAAAGAAGCTATGTCTAGAAGAGCAGAGAGGTTCTTAGACTGATAACATAAACTTTTCCCCCCATATAGGATCTACTGGAATAGAATTTTAGTTTTCATTGAAAATCATATTTAGTGTATATGAAGAGAAGAATTTTTTTACACAAGTAATGTGGATCAAAAATACATCTCTTTTTTTTTTTTGTTCTATGAAATAAGCACAAAATTAGACCTTTTTTTTTTACAGGGCAGGAAACCACACCACTTTAAATGGTAAAAATACCAATGTTTTTAATGCTTCCTTAGGACAAATATGAGAGACAGTCAGCATCAATAACCTGATATATGTAGCTCCCAGATCACCCTGTAAGTCTGTTATTGTATCACATACCTAGTCCCAGCTTAAAAATCAATATCAAAAGTAGCTGGCAAGGCAAGAATCTTCATTACAATTAAGTATATATCTTAAAGTAAATTGCATTTCAGCTGAAGAGTGTAGCTAGCTAATTCAAATTACAGCAATTCATCTTTGATATGAGAAAAATGCCCTATACCATGTCTGCAGTTTCATAAAATTTCTCCCAAATCCATCAAAGAATTACAAAAGGTCACAAGGAGCACACTGGTAATTTTAACAGCTGTTGCTGCTGCAGTTAGAGGCTTATTCTAATACACATCACATATAGGAAAAAGCTAACCAAAATTTGAATGTTAAGAACAAATATAGTTACGGATAAGAGACTGTACCCTCTTCCTTGAAGTAGGCATCCTGCAAATTGTAAGTCTCACTACAAGTGTGTAATTCAAAGAAATGTTAAAGATGAGGGCTTCTTTCTTTTCTTTTTTTTTTTTTTTTTCTTTCAGAAAAAGGTCTGCAAATAAAATCAAAAGCCTTATTCTAATCAACTGTTGTCCCAGTGCCAACCCCAAACACAAAAAAGCAGGAAAGAACTTTGACATTAGCTCTCTTGAGTCACATTTCCCTGGCAGGTAGCTAGTGGCATCACTTAAGTGGAATAATACAGGAGTCAAGCAGAGACCAACAGATACCTGTAAATTCCTGGCTGTGCCATTTCACTTCACTATTATAGTAATTCTAATTACCTTTTTTTTTTTTTCTCCATGTGTTCCCTTAAGTAAAGCAACCTAGAAATAATCTTAATTAAGGTTTATTTAGTCTAAGAACAGATGTTTCTACCTAAACCTGATTTTTGTCACACTATTCAAAAGGTAGGCCAAGGATAAATTGTTTCTTTGAAATCTGAACTTCTGCTCTATTTCAGAAAAGCGGTAGCAGAAGGGAAATTCATGAAGTCAGCATACTTTGTAAATAATTCAAGGCTTTGTATACTTGCCTGATTCCTAAAAATAGAGTATTGCCTCTTATCCTTCGTAATACAGAAAAAGAAACCCCAATACCAAAATTAACAAGGAAGAAGTCATGCTTTCTTTCATAGAAATAATATAGAAAATATTTTCGTTATAGCTCAACAAATGTTTCACTCTAACACTGGACTGTCTAAGGCCATGCATGGTATTGGTGGTTTAAAAATAAATATTTGGAATTTAATTTTATATTTTATAATCAGGAAATAGAAATCTCTGGAGTAATATATGTAGTTCAAAATAAAATTTTTAATTACAATTTCCTCATTGATTTTTTTAAGCTTTTCTTTTTAATAACAGTACCCAGTGGAACTATTATAGTTTGAATTATGTTAAAATTGTTTTCCATTATAAATTGCATTATGGATTTTAAAAAGTAGATCAAATCCAAATAATGATACCTTTCTTTGATAAGACAGCAGATTGGTTAGACAAAGAAAATGCAAATCCCATCCATCTAGATATTAGAAAGGATTTGATGTTATCCCTCATGGGAAACTACCCATTATCGTAGGGAAGACATATTAAAAGTTATGAGTAAGGAAATGACTAATAGTAGCAACAGTAATAGGTCTGAAAAAAAGATATTTTAGGGCTGGAAGAAGGTAACTACAGTCACAGCTGGTTTTGCTTAATGTTGTAAATACAGACTTTGGAATAGAAAGTGTTTTAAGATAATAGTGTAAAATTGAGAAACTAGACCTTGTAGACTGGAGTTGCTAAAAAAGAGGAGGAATATACTTACATACAGCGCAAACTTATGTCCTTGTACACAGCAAAGGACTTCAATAATATCTACCTGGAAACAAAGGAGAAAAGAGGCCTGGGCATACTATGTAATCAAAAAACAACTATAAACACCAAAAGTAAATATAGCTGTTTAAAACATAAAAGCAAGAGGTATTTCTAATAAAGACTAGGAAAATATAAAAATACTGTGTACAAATCTCTCACCTACTTTTTTAAGAAAGATGCATTCAACCTAGAAGATGAGCAGAGAACAGAGAGCCCATAATGCAGAAGGAGACAAGGACATTTCTAAATCCTTTCTAACTGAGAAAATTATGTGGTTCACACAAAGTTTGGAGTATTCACAGTACAGTATAGAGATACGAATTTTAGCAATATGGTAGCCATATTAAAAGTTCAAATTGAGATCTAATTTTTCCTATACAATAGAAAAATCAAGATATTTGAACCAGAACGATCATTGATCCATATTTATTTTTCCTGCCTTTCGATAGGAGTCTTATTGACCCCTGTAAGAACATTTCAGTTTTGATGTCTCTGATGCTTGTAAATTTTTTTCTTTCCTGTGTAACTTCTTACAGTCCTTATGGAAAGCAGTTTGTATAACTTTGGTTTTCTGTCTGCACAAAAGCAAATCTCATCCTAAGTATGCAGTTTAATACTTCAGCATGCCTTAATGTTTCCATGTTTATTTCAACTTGTTGTGATGGTTTATGCATTTGAAGAATATATATTTAAAAAAAACCAAAACCAAAAAACCAAAACAACACCCCCCACACACTTTTCAACACCTAGAATTACTTCTCTAAATAATTGCCTGATAGCATTCACAAAATGCAAGCTTTAATCAATGACACTTATGTATTTTACAGTCAGCATTTGATCCATAACAATAAAAGCTGAAATTTTCTTATTTTATCTAAGGTATATTTACATTCAATTCTCATTTTTACGTACCTTAGTACCCTGTTTGCTTTTCATCTTTTTGCTAGCATTTATTATTACTACTAGATCACTTTCTTAATTTTTATTCTATTTCTGCTCCATCAAGCATGTACTTTTATAATTTATTTATTCAACTCAAGTGCTTGAGCGTATGTTTTGAGATACTGAATGCCATTTAGCACTTATTTTCTCCTTTCTTCAATCAATTGATAATAGTCTGAAATTTATTGACTTCTTCAGCTGTATCAATAACTTTTTCTGCTTAGGAGAGTCAGCAAATTGTAAATACCTAGGAAAATCTTGCTCTCACTGTAGAATCATACACATTAATTTAGTCCCAGTACGGCATGACCTTAATGTGTTAGCTCTACTTTGGCTTGAGATAATAAACCAAAGTTTTCTATAAATTTCTTCACACACAATAAAGTCTTAAAACCTTTATGAATGTTTCTTCTGAGTTTTATGATAAAATTCAGGAAAATAACATATATATACACTCAAGTTTATTTATAACTTCTTAGGCAACTTCATTTTCTACCATAAAGTATACGCCCTGTATATCAATGTCCTTCAGTTCTGTTTTATAATATACTCAAATGTTTTGCCTTGTACTTATTGTTAAAAAAAAAAAAAAAAAAATTTAGACAAGGCAAAGACAAGAAGGAAAGAAAGAAAAAATGTTTTATTTTTGTCAGCAAAACATAACCAAGAGACAGTCTGCTCCTTCTGCAACTCCAGCAATAACCAGGTAGGGTCATTCATCCCCACTTAGAAAAAAAAAGGCTCTAAACCCACATATTTACCTTGCCTCCTACATGAACTATTTCTTCTTTGAGACCTCTTTACATAAAATTATTCTTGGAATGCAAGCTTTGGCTACTGAAGTTTTGATCTGGTGATTTGAATCTGTGGATAATTTTCAGAGAAACCTGTTTGACAAGAACATTATTTTCCTCATAGTTCAATTCGTAATACCAGCATGTATTGATTTCACAATTATTTTTCCTATTTGCCTTCTGCATATACAGCTGAAATTCAAGAAGAGTGGTATCAACCACAAATGCCAATGACATTTAATAGCTGTGTTCATTTCAAAGCTGCCAAATCGATTGTCTTCAGTGATCTCCTTTTTCATCTCTTTGTCACTTCTGGCATTCAAGAGTAAAGGAAAATGGACCACTGATAGCATAGCTCAGTCTAGGGCAAGCTAGCATCCCAAAAAGTGCTGATGCTCTTGTCCCACCTACTTGATTTAAGGCTAGGTTTTGCTATCACTATTTCTCTGGAATGTTTTTCAAAGGAAGTCAAACCTCCTTTTACAAATACATCATTTCAACTCCAGCTGTTCAATAGAGCCCATTACTGTAATGCTGTAACTTACCAATACACTTAATCTGGTGCAATGACTATTTTAAAAGATATACTTTATTGTCATTAAGGAGACCAAAATGCTAGAAATAAAACCAAAGCAAAGGGCAAGCTAAGCAAAGGCACTAGCTAAATGCTAGTGTGATTTTTTTGGATGATTTTTCAAAGAGATTTGCTTTTTATCGTAGTCATAAGGAGGAGATAATTGTCATATTAATCCTTGCTCTAGCAAAAGGTACATCTCTTTCCATTTCCTAAGGTGACAGAAAACCTGTTCTCCATCTAGACAGTATAGCTTCATGAATAATTGGTTTGCACATTCAATCTGATAGTGGAAAGATGAATATGAATATGCTGCTTATCTTAAATGTAAAATGAAAAAACTAAATCTGCTTCCAAGTTAACCATTTTTTTTAATAGTTCCTTTGTCTCACATTCCTTCTGGTAAAACTTCATCATTTATTCAGTAACTCAGGCGTCTCCAATGCATTAATTGTGTAGACTGTAACCTAACAGACAGCCCTTGTTTTGTGAGTATAATATTCCTGGCACACACTGTAATTATCTAGCTTCTAAATAAAAAAGAAGGAAGACCTGAAAGCAGAATCAATTGATTAATGTAAAAATTAACCACCACATTTGAATGAATGTCTTTTATCACCACTACCACATGCTCTGTAAAGAGTTGTGCTGTCACCACATTTAAAAGTTTTATAAAATATTTTAAATAAAATTTTAAAATCCATATGCAAAAATGTTACTGTTTCAAAGCACATCATCAGTAGCAATTAACTCACAATCCCAAGGCACAGATAAGCAACTCTTACTACTTATCTTTTGGTTGTTCTATCCTTAGTGTATACCTAACAAGGACTAGTATCATTCTTAGCTGACAACTAGCAAACAGACAATGCATCAATTTTACAACGTGCAAGACAATGAGAGAGCGTTTTCTCAGAGAATAAGAGACTATGTCTTTTCCTAAAGTAAATTAGGCAAAATAGTGCACCTTTTTTTTTTTTTTTTGTCTTAAACAAATTAGGGTTCTAATATCATGCTAACAGAGACCACAGAGAAAAAAAAAATGAGGAGGCAATGCAATGAAGTTAAGCTGATTTAATCAAGATCAGAGGCTGTTCTTAAACCTCGAAATGAACTTCTCTCCATGAAAATGGTCTGTAAACTAGCACTGTACTACAGCACAGTTAATATTTCATTTCTTAAGGTGTAGCTCAAAATTTCCTTTTGTTTGAACATTTATATGTATTATGAATGCAGGAGAAATACTCCTGAAAGAAGAGGCATTTGCTTTTTTGTAATACAAACACACAAAGCTCATACCGATTCCATATTGATGGTGAAATATTTACATTTTCCACAGGAACAGTAAAATTAGCTTACAGTCCAGTCTTATGCTACCATTCTAGTGCCACATGGTGATTCAGCTATTCCTCCCATATGAAGCTATGCCTTTTACTTTGACTACAGCTATTTTCTTGTGTAGAAAACAAACTCTTATCTGCGGTAGGACAGCTAAAGAGGTGCATCATCTATATAATAGGGTTAAATAATTTATTCCCTATTACACTATATAAAAGAAGAAATGGTTGCTACCTCCTGTTTCAACTTCAGAATAAACAAGGTCCTGCTTTGATGGATCAGTTTAGCTATTTAGTGAGAAGCAAAATATATATATTTCCTCCTTTTTTAGTCTGTCTATATGTCCCACAATATTCACATTGTTTGCTGTATTAAGTGTAAGCAACTTCAGCTTTCTCATGATGCTTTTCTTGTGACAGCCATGGAAAGACTCAGTATAATCTCATCATCTCGTATTCATCAGACTCCTAAAATCTCTGGCATAGATTTCTCCTGCCCTATGAGTATTAATTTAAGCCACTACAGTCATTGATGTGCAAAGCTTAAGTGTCTCCTTTTAGCAGGACTAAATACTCTTTTGAATACAAAAATCACTATATTAAAACCAGTCCTTGTTGTAGAAAAGTTAGAGAATTCCTGGCTGAGACTATTGGGAAACAGTCATAAGTGCTGAAGAATAGGAGCAGTGGGGAGAGCATAGCAGCAACAGCAAAGGAGTCTGTGGAGGGGTACAAAGCAATGATTGCTCAGGAACGGCTGCACGGAGTCAGGCAGAGGACCCATTCAATCCAATATGCTATCTCCACCAAGAGCTACAAGTAAATACTGAGGGAAAGTAAGAACAGTAACATATGGTACATCCTCAGTATCAACATTCAAATTCACATGTTTAAATAAGGAAAATGATGACTAACGAAGCCATAAATCTTTCATGGTTTATGAAAACAACATGGTGCAGAAATTTGTCTAACAGAGTCAAGATATACTTTGTAAAAACCCAAAATGTCATTTTTCTGAAGCTCCTCACGTTGCCATCACAACTGCCAGTGCTGAATGAAATCCAGCATTATTGTGGGAGAGCAGCATATTGGACTGCCAGCTACAAAACTAGCAAACTTAATCTCTGACCATGCAAATAAATCAATGAGGGTTTTCTCACATTAGGAAAAATTGACAATTGGGACCAAAGTGGAAAAAATATTTACCCAAGCAACAATTCTCTGATAAAAAAATATATTTGTTTTTGGACACAGGCTTAAGAAAGAATTGGAAAATTGCAAAGATGATGATTGGGAAAGTATCTGTGAAACTCTTCGAACAGAAATTGAAATTCTGCAAATGGTATGCCATTTTCATTGTGTGTTTTAAGTGTTCAATAATTTTAGTTCTAACGGTGCAATTTTAGATGATGAGCAGTGGGTTTAAATAAGCAGTTTCTTATACTATGTACACAGCCAGACATCCTTGCATTGCAGGTGCACTACAATTCTCATTTGTTTTAGCCTATTTCCAAACATCCAGGAATATAATTTCTCATAGAAAAGGGAAGCAAAGAAAAGACTTTAAAGATATGTTTTTAGCACAAGAAAGACCTATTTGTGGGACTGCTACTATTCATTAGTTTCTTCAAAGGTGCAAAACATTATTCATTTAGGAGCTAAATGTAACTACCTCCAACTGTCAGTTAAATGGAAGATGAAAATATGGAGATATAGGAATATAATAGCATCCTTTTATCTAATAATTTATTTAGTCCACTCACAAATTCCTTACAAAAACTTGTGTTTTTTCTCTAAATGTCAATCCTAACTTCACATTTCTTGATAAACAGTCTGTGTAACAATACAAAGAGCAAAAATATTTTGAAGTCCCCTTTCTGGAAATAAAGGGCTTTTAAAGGTTCATTTCAGAGCCCCTCATTGGGCTGTATGAAGGTACAGCTGCCACTAGCATCAATAGCAGAACAGTAGTCATTGGAAAATTGTATTACTCACTTTTATGATCAGTGTCAAGCTTCTATTGGAGGAATGTAACTTACTTGTACTTTATCCCTTAATTTTATCATGCTTGTCAAACTTCAAAAACAAAACAAAATCTCAATGTTTAAAAATTTCTCTGTAAAGAACACACTGAACACTTTAGTTTTAATTTTCTATAATTTAATTCATTCTCTTTTCCAGAATCTATCACAAAATCAGACTTCAGAGAAGTGAAAAAATTTTGGCATATGATATGGAGTGGCATAGAGCTAATTTGAATATTTTAAGACCATTTTACTCAGCCTCTATCAGGTTTGATTCTATTTATTCTTCTGTTGTTGTTTGATTAAACTACCATTTGTATCTGCCATTACTTCTCATTAAAATAAAGTTTTATTCATTTAAAAGTGTGTGTGGGGGTTGTGTTTTATCCTCAAGATCAACAGCTATACACCCTCAGTTTCCTCTTTGTTTATGTTGAACAGTACATAGTCTACTTCACATACAACCGAATTCCTATATTACTTGAATGAACCATCTCCTACTTTTAAGGTAGTGATGTGGTCTTATTTGACAGGAGAATTTCTATTACCATCAGGAAAGACTTAACAGGAACTTGGCTATTTATTTTACACCTTGACAATGCAATTCTGTGACAAACTCTCTGAAACAGCTCAACTGCAGTAGTACTGCATAATAGTCCAGAATAGTTTCCAAATCTGCTGAGCAGTAATGCCTCCACTGATGGTAAACCAGCCCATTACTTAGCACTTACCTTCTCATTACATGAGAAGTCTTCTTTCCTTCCTCTCCCGCAACCCACAAAATATTGAATGCTAGCTTCAGCAGTTGACAATAAAGATAAAAACCGTATTCTAAATGAAAAGTCCATATTTCTAGAGGATTGGTGAAGAATTTCCATTGAATGAGGAACCCTATTCATTCAAGCGTGCAGGGAGATATAACTGCTGCTACAGTTCACAACCCCAGAGTAGAAACCGACTGTGATTCAGGTGCTTACAATAGGACCATGTGAAAATATTCACTCTGCTCAGCTGCAGTCCACTCTCTGATCAACATCTCCTCACATCCAACTCTGTGTGAAAACAGTTTTCAATCTGCTTCCCACCTAGGGGATGGGATGGATAGTTGCTCTTCACTAGTTTTTCTACACCCAGAGCTCTCTGAGCCACAGTGTGTCTGTCACACATAAAACTACAAAAGATCTTTTATTGAGGGAGGAATAAATCCCTTTTGGAAGGTGACCAAATTCTGCCTGCAATGGAGAAAGTTTTTTCCTCCTAGGCACAGCTGCAGTTTGAAGTCTGGCAAGGTTTAATCTACAACAGTGGTATCAAAGAGTATTCTGATCCACTGGGTTAACTAGGATAATTCCGAGAGGTTGGAATTACTGTTCTTAATAACAGATGCTGTTGGAGCTGACATCCTTATAAGGTTTTTTCTTGTCTCTTCCCTAAGACAGATTTTCTTAGGATGTGCTTAATTTTCAATATATTAGTCCCTCTGACTTCTATGGGACTGTCTGATTCTTTTAAAGTTAGGCAGTTACTGCTTATGGGTTTTGATCCAATCCAGGCCATTTTGCAAATTGATATAGTTGCATATCAGAGTTTCTACAGACAGCTAAAGTAATGCTGTTTCTGGGTTTAATTGCTGGAGACAGATGTAAATTCAGGATTTGCTAGGATGGCTGAGTTTATCCTGATCATTTTATTCATTTAAGGGAGCTTGCTTATGTTAAATGTATTGATTAATCAACCAGGAAAAACTCATTTTTAAACTTTGGGGTTATCCACTTGCCATTGCTTTTATTTATAAGAATCCTTGCATGTCTTTTGCAATTGTCTCATATTTATATAGTTGTTTGGTCCCTACAGACGAAATACTCAGGTATGACATGGCACAACTCATTGGCTTATGCCAGCATTCTACATACACATTTCAGGTAAGTGGAATGAGCACTAGCATCCAATAAATATCAATTAATAATATCAATTAAAGTGCTTAAGTCACCTGAAAAAATCATCTGGGGAAAAGAAATATGGTAAACCCTATTCAGTGATACTTCAGATTTCAGGAAACCAGTTGCAATTTCATGCAGACTTTTTTGTTTGTTTGTTTCTTTTTTGGGGGGAGGGTTGTTTGTTTGTTTGTTGGAGGGGGGAGTGTTGTTGTTTTTTTAATAGCTGTGAAGGTCTGAGTTCTTGATTATTGTAGTAGAAATACAGTTTAAATATAGCAAAATTTGTAATAAGTCAAATGGCTAAAGCTCTCAAAATCAATAGAACAACAAAACAAGAGTAAAGCTCACCAAAAAAAGTGAAACAGAAATCAATACAAATCCTATTGGGCTAAAGAAATCCCTCAACAGCTCTGAAAAAAAATATAATGCCAGCCTAAAGCAGCTGTTTCAGGGTAAATGTAAAACATACTAATTTCTCCAAGTATAAAAACACATTTGTCATCACTGTCTTACGAACAATGTAAATTGGGACAAATAAAATATTTCTGTTTGAAAGACCCAAACTAAAAATTAAGCAAAAGTTTCTTGGATTATCTTCAAAATTCTCAAAGCAGGGATGAGTGATAAATAATGAGTGAAAAAAAAACCCAGATCTTTTGTCATGTTTAATAAATATGTTAAAGAACAGAACACTGACAAATTGCCATGAAAATACACACAGGGTTATTATGAATAAATAAACTATTTCACAGGTCACATAAAAAGAATTTTTTTTTAAAGGATAGATTATATATATACCTTGCTTATGGGAGTTTAACAGAACCTCTGAGATGAGAGGAATTAGTTGTCCCTTTTTATGACTAAAAAAAAGATTAATTAGAGCCATAGAAATACTTGCAGCATTTAGTGAGAAAGTTGAAGATAGCCCAAGAAATGAGACAAAGAAACACTTTAGATTACTAAATTTACCTGGTAAGGATTGAGATTTAACAAGCATCAAGTCCTACACCCTTCACAAAAGACTTGATGAATTGCAGTTTTATCTCGGGCTTACACACAGATACCACAGCTCCTCTACTCTGCTGTGACCACAGACCTAAACCACAGCTGAGCAGCCTGATTTTTTTATCATCAAATCACAGCTCCCAGCTATGCTTTCTAAAAGACATTTCCCAGTAGCAGCCTAATCCAAAGAAATTACTGCAAAGGAGAATCCAAGATCCATTTGAAAAAAAAAAAAAAAAAAAAAAGTAACAGGAAAATACTTAAACCAGGCCACGGACCTGAGAAGGCTTGGGAAGAATCACTGAACTTTGAAAAAGAGTTTTCCAGCCAGGCTGAGTAAGGTCTAACCACAGAGGCACAAAAAAGAAATTCTATTAAACTCTGAGTCTACAAAATTACGGGTTTCCAGTGGGTTTACAAAATGAATGAATTTGAAGATAGAGCAAGAACAAGCAAGGTCACAAGCCATAGAAACTGGGAGATACACTAAGCCAAAGACATGGTCAGAGGCTATGCTGAGGAGCATAAGACTCAGGAACCTCAATACCCAGCAAGCCAGGACACAGAATACAAACAGTAGTGAAGACATGGCTTAACTGTGTAAAAAGCCACCCCATGACTAAATTCACTCAGCCAGATACTGACCTATTCTTGAATCAAGAAACAGCTACAGTTGGCAGGAAAAGCAAAAAAGCAATCAGAATGCAAATATTTTGTTTCTTATAAAAAGGAGTTAAGCTACCACATTTTCTTCTTATTTATTATTAACAGCTAATTCAAAGACTACCAAGAAAGCCACTATAATATCTGACCACAGAATAAAATTACAATTAGCTAATGCAACAGTACCCACACAAATTATCTCTAACTGTTTGACATAACTGTGATTGAACTGGTGATAGTGCCAAACTGATGTTATAAAATGAAGAATAGCGGGAAATAAAGAATAGCTTACCAAAAAAAGGTACCTGATACTGAATGACACACTGAGTCTGTGAGAAAAAAATCATATGTATGACCCAGGGGGCAAAAGATCAATTGAGGTGACACAACCCTATTCAGCTAATCTAGCTTAGAGGGTCTTCAATCACAGAGGCAACTGACAGTCTCCAGTGACAGGGCCTGTTGCCTATGTAGAGTGTGACAGTTTGGCAGTCTTGACAAATTAGACCTCAAGGGAAAGGAATATTTTTAAAAAAAAAACCTGTGACTGAATTACATGATAGATCAAAAACGAATAGGAAAAGTACCTGCACAACCAACTCCTGCCACAAAGGTGAGTGGAGAACCTGAGAGCACAGATCCTACAAGAAAGGTAACAGGGGAAGACCATAAAGAGAAGACGTGTTCCAGCACTATCTCCCTAGTTATGGATGCCTTGCCTGACCAGCACTGCCAGCTATCTGTAGCAGATCCTCCTTGTCCTTCAACAGGATAAAAAGCACTGCTTTCCAATTTGCCATTCACTGCATTTCTGCTACAGATTAAATCAAATGCACAATGTTAGATCTTTATATATAATGGGGGTTAAATACTTCAGAATTTTAGAGTGTCTATGTGTTTATCTCTATTTGTGTACCTGTTTGGGTGCTTTCTGCTCTAACTGATATCACAGCATCAAGTCAGAGTAGATTTGGGTGAAACAAAGGGTATCTCTTCATGTTGTCATGCTAGCCCAAGTTTAAACTCATACTAAGTTATTAGACTAGCTGTAGAGTGAGCCAGCTGGCTTACTGCAGTCATCTTCAATTTGGTAGGAGTTTGTAACACGAGAAAGGATTTTACCACTGACTGAGCTGAAGTAATAAATAGGGACTGAATAATAGGGACTGAATAATAGTAATAAATAGGACCTGCAGCTTTTAGTACGAGAAAACACCTCCAGGTATTTCTGCGAAAAAGAAAACAGGTTTAGTTGGTACCCTGCACACTAGCAAAATAGTTTCAGTCCTCTGCTCTAAAATCAGATGTGATACAACAATCTGTTAACTGAGTAAAGGACAGGATTCAATGTCTAATGACCTATGCCTTGCTTATCAGCAGACTAAGTAGTAGCTTTGCTGCTTCTACTGACTGCAGCTGATATGCAGTGATTATAAATTCTAGTGAGAGCCCAACCTTCTAAATTCACATTATTCTGTGTCTGCTAGCACTTGTCAGCCTCTTATCCAACTGACTTTTGTAATTGGCTGAATTTTTGGGCCTGAATTTACCAAGTTTCTAGATGCCTTTCTGGTAACAAAGCATCTATACTCTGGGCTGAAAACCAATTATATTTAGTGATACCTTCATCTGCAGAAGGACAGTCCTCACCTGGCTCATGGGTAAACCTCCTAAAGCCCAAACTATCAAAACCACACTTTGAATTTCAAGTAAGGGACATTGTAGCTCTGATTCTCTGAAGGGCCAAACACATCCACACATTCATAGTCATCTCCAGTCACCCTGCTGATAGGTGTAGGGTTTCAATGTGTTCTCAAGCATGCAATAGTCATTGGTAGAAAGCTTGTATTTAATTTATTTTTCGATGAAAGTTGTATCAGAAAGTATAACACTACATCACTTTCAATGTTAAAACACTAGGTATGTTACACTAAACTATGTAACTTCTGCATTTCCTCAACCAGATCTATAGAGTAATTTCCAGATATTTTCAATTTCACCACTCTTATGATTGCTCCCATCAGCAGAAGTCTGTCAGCCTGAAGAGCTGAGCAGCTTAAAAACGTCTTTGGAAATGTGAAATGTGAGCTTATTCCTATCTTTCCACTTATGTCTTGAGTAGTTAAAGACAACATCTATTTGTTTGGAAGTAACAGCTGTACAGTGATCAATCTCTGGGTCAATTTAGCCTGGAGAACATTGAGAAGGAATCTTATCAATGCTTATAAATATCTAAAGGGTGGATGTCAAGAGAATTGGGCCAATCTCTTTTCAGTAGTGCCCAGTGATAGGACAAGGGGCAAAGGGAACAAACTAGAGCACAGGAAGTTCCACTCAAATACTTTGTTCCTCTGAGGGTGATGGAGCCCTGGAACAGGCTGCCCAAAGAGGTTGTGGAGTTTCCTTCTCTGGAGGCTTTCAAAACCCACTTGGGTGAAATTCTGTGTAACCGGATCTAGGTGAACCTGCTTTAGCAGGAGGGTTGGACTCGATGATCTTCAGAGGTCCCTTCCAACCCCTACCGTTCTGTGAATTTTACATGTAAATAATTTATTAAATAGATGAAATGGTAGAAAAGAGTCCTTATAAGTACACAACATATTTCTTGGGTTTTACTGAAACAATAATTCCTGTTACTGCACACTAATAAATTTCTAAGCAGTCTTGATGCCATGTCCTAGTAAGAGAGGAGCCCATAGCATCTGTTTCACTTCAGAATAGAAAATTGCTGTAATTTATTTAACTAAATTTACTCTAGCAGGAAGAGAACAAGTCCTAGCGAGCAATCACACTATGGACTGGAATGGCATTCAATTCTGTATTCTAAAGAGCATTTGGTATAATTTGGTACTGATAAACTTCCCTTAAACAAAGTCTCCAAACATTTAAGTGTATAAAGATAATTCATATGATCATCAACTAAACAGTATATAGTCTATTGTGTACAATAAACAGAAAGAAAGATTCATTCTGTCTAATATCAGAATTTTATGTCCCTTGTAGTCTTCATACTAGGGCTCATGGATTTCTTTTAGTCTTGATTAAAAAAATATGGATAATTAGGCTATCAAAGGGAGAGGATTTGTAGAGGGATGTTTCAGTGCCATCTAGTGGTTCCTCCTATTAATAAAAAATGTTCCCTCTTGTATGACAGTTTTCAATTTATAATTGTAATCAGAAAATACATTTTGCTATACGCTTAATTGTTCCTCAGTTTTATACATGATGATGTTGGACACATTGCCTTTAACATTTTAACATTGCCTTTTACTTTTATTAGGTCTAAGGACATAACTCTTTCTGTGCAAAAATAGAATAAATATCATGCAGTGTGGAAATACACTAAACTATATTACGTACAAGGAGAAGGCATCATATTTTGAGGCAGAGACAAATAATCTAGCCAGGTAGATCCCATCTTTTAGAAAAGAACACAGCTGCAGTTTGAAGATTTCAGAGGTGGAGATGCACCAGACCTCTTCTGTTAACTAATTGCTGTGCAAATCTTTGTCTAATTGATAGTTTGAATGCATTGGATGTAGCTTCTAGTCATTTTTTTCTTATGCTCTCTTCTCTGAGATCAAAAAGCTTTTTAATACATGGTATATTCTCCTTGTATTAATACTGCTGTGCTACAATCAAGTTACCTCTTATACTGACAAGTTTAACAAATTGCATTCTTTCTGTCCTTCACAGTAAGGCATTTTTCCAGTGCTCAGATAATCTTTGTGGTTTTCTTCTTATACCTAACAGTGCAAGAAATAGAGAAGGGACATTGACACCTGACTGGTATGCAAAGTTCTAGTACTGGCTTCATCAGTGCTTATAAAATATAAAATTGCCTTCCTACTCCTACACACCAAATAGATTTACAAATTCTTGTTAATCCTTTTTAGCTCAAACATCACATTAGAAGTTTTTGTTGACTCAGTTGTTCAAGATGATTTATAAGCACTTTTCAAAGTTGCTGTTTTCAAGGATGTCCTCCCCTCCATACTTACAAACTGCACTTTTTTTCAGATATAGAACTCTGCATGTGAATATATTAAAAGTTGCTAATTGCATGGGTTCGTTCTGCTTACCAAACTATGTTGCACTCTGTGTGACTTCAGCTTCATTATCTGTAATACTGTCAATCTCTCTGTCATCTATATTTTATCAGTGGTAGTTGTATATGTATGTCCAGGTTATAAATGAAACTGTAACATTGCTTTGGTTTGAGATCTCTTCTTTGGAAGACACAATTGTGTACAGCCTCAGTGAGTAATTATCGCTCACTGGTATTATTTTTCCAAACCATCAGTTTCAGATTTTAATTTGTTGCTTATGGACTGTAAATGCTACAGTGCCAGCTACTTTAAATGAAAAGTAGCATATTGTGCTAGCTGAATGTCTTTCAGCAG
>JAAGNO010009110.1:70043-91863 GCA_033439905.1 Ceryle rudis | reverse complement strand
TGAACACAAACCGCCCAAGTGGTTTTCAAAAAGCATGAAGTTCACCCAAAAACCAGTCCTAAAGCTTTTCACTCTCCAGTTCTTCACAGTTAGCATTTAGTGCCTGTCCAGTAACAGGTCACTGAAATATTACCGAAATCTGACATCTTTTCCAGGCATTTGTGTGCACCTCAAATACAAACCACAGATATATATACACCCTGAAATCAATACTGCAATGCTGGATTCTACCCTTGCTTATTGAAAACAATGGCAATAACTTCAGCTGACTTAAAAAGAGGCTGGGTTGGACTCACATTATGAAATATTCCAGTTAAACTTATTAGGTCTAATCGGTGTGGCAATGCCTTTGTAAGTTGGATGCTGTGCCGATTGTGACATCCCACTCCCACATTCCTTTGACTTAAAATGACTTTGTGCTTTGCAACCCTGCCTCATAACTCTCATTTGAGGTAGCCCTTTAAAGAGTTTTCTCTGTTTCTCATGACTGGTTTTTTCACAATTTGAAAAAAAAAAAAACCCACCATGTTTTCTTAATTCCAGAAAATAAAGGCTTAAAATTGAAATGGCACTGCTCAATTTTTCTGAATTTATATTGAACAAGACATGGATTTAGCTGGCCTGCAAAATAAATGGATGCCATCCTGCAGCATTTTTGTTACAGAAAGATGCTATAAATTAATTACTTTTCTTCATAGTCTATCCTGTATTGGTTGGCTCCCCTCAAATGAGTGTTGAGAGTTCTTCCAAAATCAGCACGGGGCAGAGATAGTAGTTCATTAAAACCTGATTTAATTCCAATAGTGGCCCACAAATTCTAACTGCATTCTCAAACTATACTAAAAAATACAAACTGACAGAAGAAACAGCAGTGTTCAAAAGCAAAATCAAGAAGCTTTCCTGTTTACAGTCAATCTTGTATCACAAGCAAATAAAATAAAAGATTATTTATTCCCTATGTAAGTCATCCTTTCATTCAGGGATTGGCAAAGCTGGCAAGAGGCACCAAGCAGAGCTTGGGAATTCTCCATGTTCTGCTTCTCCTTCTGTCAGTCCCTTCCAGGGGTCCTTCTGAGGAAGAAATCTATAGATCAATATTTGCCTTAGGTGCATATCTCCAAATTCAAACCTTATCTCCAGACGAGACACAAACCAAGCATGAACACAAACCCGCAGTCAGGCTGCAAGCATAGGGGATACTACAGAAGCAATATGCAGTTTTATTAAACCATTACACGTTGCCACACCATGAGTAGTTAAGAACCTAAATATAATGCCACAATCATAACAGCACCTTGACTTAAACCTCCTGTACTTGACTGACGTTAAAGGAAATGCAATGGAACAGAAACGACACTTGCCAAATAACCACCAAACCCACATAAACCAGTCTGCACATTGCATGAAAGGCCCAACATCAAACCACTTAATTATTTTATAAGGTGTTTCTATTTAAGAGCAGCTAAGAGTTTCTATAATTTAATATCATTCTACTGACTTTATCATCCATTTTTAAATATGAAGCGTTCTGTGCTGACAATTAGAGTCATTTAATGGTTTGAGAAAAATGAGATGTAAGGATATTAAAAGCCTGATCAAGATTGAGATACAGAGGAAATCTAGTGAGGGAATGGAATATGTACAAGGTCTACGTCTCTATCTTTAGTCTTATATTTCAGAAATAAATATATAACATTATTTTATCAACATACAGAAATAATTCAGCCATCACGCAACTTAACGTTACCTGCATTTTTTATTTAACTTAACTTTACTCAGACGGAAGGAGCAACTGAAAAACAATATAGTACTTCTAAAGACGTAGTGTTTCAGTACTTATGCTACCAGATAGGGATTTGTCCCAGTTATAAAGGGTGGTTTCCTATTTTACTATTAATTACTAGCTTTAATTTGAAATATAAAATCAGAGGCTTGCAGACAGAGCTTCTATCCCACCAATTCTTATAATCTTTAAACTGTATAACAAAATGTGTCATGATCAATGGCAATTCATTTACCATAGCCTTCTATGCTGCTGTGGAAACCAGCTATGATTAGAATCTTTATGCCATGTTTTCCCATTACTCTGTGAAATCCATTTTATATGGTATTTGTCTTTTCTTAAAATAATCTCTGACTTTTCAAAAGTACAACAACAGTAATTTCATGATAGGTGTCTGATGAGAGAAATGGCAGCTGGTTAGGAAAAAAATTCAAAGATTTACTTTTTTAAAGTAAAATTGAAATTTAGATCAACACACATAGTGTCTCCAGGCCTTAAAATACCCTGTGGGAGGAGAGTTTAAATTCTCTGTTTATCTCACATTTTTCAGTTCTTGATTTTGAACTTTTAAATTCCGTGCTGCCCTCAGAATAGGCATCAAGCACAAGATTTTTTTTATCATAGAAATGATGAAAAGCCAACTAACTTGGAATGCTGTTTGATTCAACTTAAGATATGACTGCAGGAATAAATTTATTTTGTTTATTAAGACACAAATTTCCGGTCTTACCTGGTGCAAATCAGATTGCTGAATTCAATCAGTGACTCTGACCTGCTGTATTCATTTCAAAAGTGTAGCCTAGACTCTTAAAATCTGCAAGTAGCTGCTGTAGAGACAAGCATAATCTACTACTAACCAGATGGTTATTGGTAATTGCACCACTATTATGTGAAAACAATAACATACATGTCTTCAAGCTTGAAAGCTTAAAATCACTAACACTGCTTGAATTCTTTTATTCTCTAAACTCTTCCAGGGAGAAGGAGAGGAATATTATATCAAACAGAAGCACTATGCACATATGGGGGTCTTTTCCCATTTTTTACCAGTCTAAAGTTGATGTTACTGAATTTTGACAAATGAAAGTTAAACAGTACTAGGACTGAAAGAGGGTGCTTATCTCTGCTCTCTTACATCAACAGGATATGGATCTCCACTTTTCTAGGAGCTCTAAACTGACTCTCAATTACATAACTTCATAGCATGGTAGTGGGATGTTTCAGACCCAATATGCAAGATAGGTCCAGGACAGACCGTGCTAGACAGCAATTCTTGATTAAAATATTAGAAGGCCAGGTGAAGTATTCCTTGTGAAGTTTAATCATTCCTCACCCATCTTCTCATGAGTGCCAGTAAGTGTTAATGTTAACCATAGAGAGGTAAGCAGTGAATAAAGGATGGCTAATTACACACTCACATCCTTGAAAATAAATATCATTATGAGGAGAGCAGATAGGAGCCAATGCTCTTAAACAATTTCTTCACACTATAATTTACAAAAACATAGTCAGGAGCATTACAGATCACATCTCACGGTATCTGCAGGCTCACCTCAAGAAACACAAGAAAAAAACATGGGCTTCCATTAGATGTATGAATAAGTCATGCAACAGCTCTTAGTTTAAATGGTTTTAAAATACAAAGCAAGTAAATCTTCACATTTGGTGCTCTCTCTTTAGCTAAGAAGTATTTTATTCTGTGAGTCATCCCATTGGGATTGGCATCAATAAAAGTATTAGAAGCTGGATCCTAATGAAGGAACAGCATAAAAAAAGAATAATAATCCCTTCATATCTATTTCAGCAGCCAAGCAGACTAGAAAGAATAGAAAAATACTTGCCGGTATTTAAGGGTTTTTTTATTCATAAGTGTTACTTCCTTAGGGAGGGCTTTAAAACTGCTGTGCTAGAAAAGATGACCTTTACATTACTTTATCATTTATATTAAAAATTGTTCATACACTACCCAAAATTGAATTACACGCCCAACCACATGCAGAGGTAGGTAGATAGGTAGGTCCCTGGCCAGTAAGTTTACTCTCCAGGTTAAGATATGTCAAATGGGTGCAATTACAATTAAAGGACAAAAAGAAAAGAGAGCATAAACAGTCCTGCACAATAACTTAAATAAATGATCCTATTTTGTATCATAACATATTATATGCACTGTACCTTATCACATATGTTCATCTTACAGATGTTGTTATAGAGAGGAAAAACAGAAGTCAGCCTGGAAAATAGAAGGGGGTGTGAATGTTGTCTATAAAATGAAGAGAATCATGCAGAGGGTGAATACAAAATGTCTTGTTCACTTTCTTCCACACTAGTAATAGAGAATATGAAACAAAGCAGGCAGTTACACACCTCAAGACAAACAAAAGGAGATGATTCTTCTCAGAGTTGCATAATTGCAATTTGTTTGATAGGGAATGCTGCATGTGCTAGAAGTATACATGGGCTCAGGGACAGCTCAAACAAGTTCATGGAAGAGAAATTCTCTAGAACTTCTAACTGATGGAGAGTCAGCACTTTGTGGCTTGCTACTTCCTACACAGATCCTGATTAATACTGAAGCAGCTAACCCTGTTAAAGTGAGAAGTTTTCTAGAAGCTGACGCAGAAGTGCTGACATCTAACAATGTTGCTGAGCTATGACCTTTCTTGATATTAGTAAACTAGCATAGAAAACCCATTTTATGCTTGTCTGCTGGAGTAAATCCTCTGACTAATTTGTTAGAAATATGAAGAGGCCTTGCTTCCCTAGTAACCTTGTCTTAAACACTGGAGGAGACCTGTGTTGTCTCACTGAATGGTGAAAGGCAGCATGAACATTACTTAAATGATAACTGCATGTGTTCTGAGAAAAGCCTAGTGAAGTTAAACTCCAATTGATAATACTAGCTGGAAAGATGATTTATAAGAACTGCATAGTACATGTTTTCATTTAGAACATGAGACAATGATGCTTTCATCATCAGTAAAATCAGATGCCCTTATATATGTTTTTCTACTTTTAACCTGGCAATGTCACTGAATCTTGTAAGTGATCTGAAATCTTCACCATCAGACAGTTATTGAAGTCCATGTTTCCACAGAGGGTTGAGGTATGGTTTGGGACTATAATACTGGGTTCCAGAGAGGCTTCTTAACATAGTGGGTAATTCTGATTTGTTAAGCTCCTCAGAGATCATATGCACCAAAATACTCTAAGTAAAATCTGTGAATTCAAGTTAATAAGAATTATTTATTGAATGAACTAGATTAATTTAAAAGTTTGTGTGACCTGTTTCTGCGGTAAATTCTCCTGAAATGGAAAGAAATTGTGAGGATAGAATAAAATGAGGTTTTGGTACAATATTACAAATAGAATTAGAAGCAGGTAATGTAGATTAGATACTAATTTTCTGTGGGAACCTTAAATTCTAATGAATCAGCCTTTCTGAGTATGTCTATCAATTCTTAGAGATATAGAAAAATAAGCATCCACTCCCTTTGAACGTGGTACTATATCACAGATCTGAGTACACTGTGCACTGTAGCACCACAGTTCTGAGAACGTACTATCACTGAACTCAGTTGTCGCCAGGATGACCTAGAAGCAGATTTTTTGTGTGTCTTCTTTTAATCATTTGTTCCAAACACCTGGTCAGCTTTTTTGTTTGCTGAATTCTATTGGTGACTGGCTAACTGACCAGTTTGCACCCTAACAACAGTCTTTAATTATGTGAGCAGAATATAACTCGAATTTTAATATGAATAATTCAACATATTACTTAAGTTACGTACTAAACTTCCTTCATAATTTTTTGCTAGAGTTACGGAGCACCCAGTGAAGGATTTATCTGCTTCTGAAGAAATTAACCTTTCAAGGCAAGGTAAGGAAAAAAAAAACCCAAACCAACATAGAAATATTTTTGTACCCAGAACTCTTAAGAATCACTTTAACCCAGTTTATATTTCTATGTGCTAGATGTGAGATAATCCTTTCCACTGACTTATACAAAAAGGGAGTCTCCCCTTTCTGTACACGCTTGGCTTAGGAGATGCTAATAGTCGCCCAATATACTTAAAGGGTTTAACATTAAAATGTTGACGTGCAGGTTTCTCATTTGTGCCTACATAGGATCATAGAATCATTTAGGTTGGCAAATACCCACAGAGAGGAATAAAAATTGATAGGAAATCCTGATCAGAAGTGTTAACATAATAGTATGACAACGATATAGTACTATGTGAAAAGATGTCATTATCAAAACTCTAAAACCTAAAATTACTGCAGTTAATACAATTTATTTATGAAGATTCATGGCGATTAGATGTGGTGACAATCTGCCCAAGGAACTTTCCTCTCCTGATTGAAAGCATTTCTGTCATCTTTTCAATGAAAAGTCAGGTAATCCATCCACTAGCAAAATTATAGATGAGAGAACTACAAGATAAGCAAATAACAGATGACAGACTGAGGAATTTAAATTTTTAATCATTTTTCATAATCTTTTCTTTCTGCCTTTTCTCATATAACAGCTTAAACGTTGTGAGCATACATACTAGCTCATCCCAAAACACCTTGTTTGTGCCCTGATGTTGTAATGGTAGACTTAACTATCAATTACAAGTTTGAAAATTTTGCTTAAGACAGTAAATTATTTAAGGCAGGGATCAGCTCCAAGAAGGATGGTTTTACTTTTAAAACTCTGAAGTAGGACCTGAAAGACTGAGGGTCTGCTACAGCTTTCCAGTGTAGTGCTAAGTCACTTTAATCCCAACTCAGAAACACATAAAGAGGAGCAACCCAGACAATGGCAAGAGCCTTCTTCCTGATCCTGAAAGGATGTTTGTTTTTTCAGCGCTTACATCACACTTCCCAGCACTTTTTAGCTTTAAAAATAATTACTGGTGGATGACAAAAACACCCTATTTGAAACTTTGCATGAAACAGGTGGAGCCATGCAGCAACTGGTCTGACCTGGTTTGTGTTATCTCAGCTAAAGTATGCTGGCACTAGCCAGCAAAGTCACAGATGCAGCTGGGAGCCCAAGCTTTGTGGAGTAGCCGTGAGGTGAGTGTCCTTCCACCATGTGCCCTCAGAGGGCAGGTGCAGTTCTCTCCTGCTTCATTCCAGGCTTCTCAAAGGACTTCTGCAAGGCTTGTTGCAATCCACTGAGAGGTGGACACAAAGAATTTGCTTTGTGCTTTGCCCAGGTGAAATGGGATACACTGTAGCCAAGAACATCTAAGGAACTGAAATAAGGTGCATTGTGATAAGGCATGGGGTATTTGGTGACTGGCTGGAGGAGCGGGACATGCTTGAACCTGCAGTAGGTTTCACAGAGATGAACTTTTTGCTTCTAACAAGGTATTATGGACTTCAGGGGACTGGTGGAACAGGGGAGACTGGGGGTAGGGAGGTCAGGAGGGGGATGCAGGTCTCTCCCTGTGCAGGACCCATTGGAGGATCAGGGCCTGGTATTAGAGTTTTCTAAGAATGATCTTCTATCCTTTGAAGTTAAGTTGCTACTCAAAAGGCTTTTCCTATTGCACCTCTGAGTAAATGACTGGTTCCATTTACTTCAATGCTTACCTATCAGCTGGTGATTAAATGATTGAGCAGATCAAGGCTGATAAACATATATGACTGATATCAATGATCAAAATGAGTTTTCAAGACTATCTCTATGATTTAAAAACGTGTTAAGTCTGTTCCTGGGTTCTTTTAAATACAATCACTGAACAGCAGTTTTATGAGTAACTTCTTTATTAAATGCTAGAAGAAATTTCACTCTGTAAAAATATGTTGTTTCAAATGCTTTAAGAATTTAATTTGCTTGCCCATACATTGTAGCTCTAGAGAAAAAAAAAACCAAAACAAAACACCAAACTTCTGTTTGTCAAGGTCAGGAAGAAAATCTTTAACAGATGCTTAGAGAATATCCCGCATATGTAAAATCTCCATGGCAAACAGAAAGAACACCAAAGGTATTTTCTGGAAAACTTGCTATCCTTAAGGAAATATTGACTTTTAGATCCAACTCATTAAATGCCTGAAGTAGTCCTAGGGCCACTATGACTTTTTTTTTTTTTTTTTTTTAATGGGTCAAAGAAACCCTTAGGTGAATTCCAGACTCTTATTTTTAATTATGTTCGGATTGTGTTCTTATTTGCTTTAGATGTTTGCAGTATGGATCACTACTCTTCTTCTTCTCAATGCAGCCAGAGGTAAGACACATAGCTGATAAAGTCTATTACCAGTAAATATTGTTGTTTGTCTTACACCAGAATATCTATATTTTAGAAAAAGGACGTGGTTTGGAACAGATTTAACATACCTCATTAGGAGCACTGACTTATGTCATGTCTTTCCTGAATTTTCTATTACTTTCAATTCTGTAAAGGTCTTTGTAGCTAGCAAACAGAATGGTAATTAGAAAAGTTTTTTTATATATGAGTTGCTACTAAAAATCTCCCAGAACAGTTACCCCCACCCACTCTCAACCCACCTATTTATGGCAGCTACAACACTTGCTCTTCACAGCACTACTCTGAGAACAAGAAAATATTTCTGGCCCAAAACACCTCTTTACCAGTAGGAAAGGATAGTTCAACAGGGATGGACACACAGAAAGAGCAGAGAGGAACAAAAAGACTCAGTCCAGAAGTTCACTGGCATCAGAGGAAAGGCCCCTGTGAAAATGACTGGGTGACTTGTGGAGTCTCTAGCTGCAGCTCCACAAGGAAATTTTCTATCTCTCTGGATGTATTTCCGGTATATATCACTCTACCCCTGCATTTCATACAGAGTAATGAATAGAGTAAGTCACAGTCTGATGCAGTACAAATCTGTCACCTAGACTAAGTAATAATAGTTCCTCATTGTTTTCAGCATCCTTTTAATAACAATAAATGATATGAGGTTTCATAACTGTTGTGCTATAATAGTGGGCAAAGATGACATATAATGGCAACACCCTTATGGCATATTTGCATCATTACTGTATTAAAGCCACAGTAGAAATTGGGAAGTTCTAGTCCTTCAGGCATGAACCACACTTCCCTAGGCTGTGCCTTCCCCCAGGCTTCCACTCACATTCCACTTCACTGCTTCCACTAAAATCTTATGATGGTAAAAAATAAGGGAGTTGTTTAATGTATGTTTTGCAGCAACCAGAGGTATCTATTTTAATCTTTTGGTTTCTTTTTACTCCTTCATGAATTGTTGCACAAGAAATAACAATTTAGATAATCCCAGAAGCATTAGGACTAATCTGAATGAGTGCTCTGTGCTGGCAGAAAAAGCTGGTTTGTTCTCTGGATCCAAAAAGGATCAAGATTTTCTTGTCTTTTTCTGATGGCAGTGTTAACAATATGTTTGACCAAATACATCCTGCTCATGGAGCTGAGAACTACACTATGCAGCAGGAATCAGTCTGAAATTCAAGTCCCTGCTGCGTGCACAAGGCCCGTAAATGAAAAATAAACACAAGTGCCCATCCTAATAAAGGTTGGACTTGATGATCTTGAAGGTCTCTTCCAACCAAAATGCTTCTATGATCCTATGAGCAGCATTTTCTGTTTCCCTAGTCTAAACACTATCATGCCAACTTCTTGTAAAGTGGTGGCAGCCTAACCCACTACATTCCCAGAACACTAACATTTCTCTTTTCATACCCCAGGAAGGGAGGTTTGCTATGAAAGGCTTGGATGCTTTACAGACGAACCCCCTTGGTCTGGGATCCCAGAGAGACAACTGGCAGGCTTGCCCAGCTCTCCAGCACATGTGAACACCAATTTCTTTCTTTACACTAGAGACAACATCATAAAATACCAAGTAAGAAACTGCTTTGTTTTAAAATACTGATGGTTTACAACACATTCAACACAATATATGAACAGGACACTAAAGCGGAAATGAAGGAGAGGATGAAATCCTATGTGGAAAAAGAAGGAAACAGCCAAAAAGAGAATTAAATAGGGATGGATAAAGAAAACAAACAAGTATTAAAGATTTTTTGAAGACTGGGACTGAGGGAAAATGGAGATTAAAAAGCCAAAGAAAAAGACTTGGAAAGATATACTATGGAGAGAGCTTGGAGGTCTCTCTTACAGAGTGCTGAAACAGGTTATCCTTCATGAAGACACATCAGGTAGAAGGTAGAGACAGAAGACACTGGAGCTGTATGGAAAAAAAAAAAAAAGTAAAAAGGGGAGGTTTTCTGCAACATCTGCCAACTAGTGGCAGCAAGAGGAAGCTCTAGACTGTGACAGAGTGACAATTAGAAGTAACTAAAAGACTGTAGGACTGTTTAGGATGTACTGAAAGACACCAGCAGTGTGTTAGCCTCTTCCTTTTAAAATCAGCAAGTACTGGGAAAAGCTCACAGCAGGATGCTTGAGGTGTTAGAGTGGCTGGGTTTGTCCACAGCATGAAGCAGTTTTGTGGAGCTATAAACTAGTCTGGTGAATGAAGAGAAATTACTATTGGAGAGTGTGAATTTTAGGTGGACAAAGAGCAAGAAAAATGAAGCAGGTGAATATGGAAAGAGAGTGAGGGGGCAGCAATCTGTTGCTGTTGTTGGTTTACATTATATGAAAAAGACTTCATATTGATTTTTTTTTAATATAAATGGCAGTCACAACCAGTGGAGACGTTTAATCATTTCTGCTGTTCGAGTAACCTCAGAGCAAGTCCAACATCTTTAGCTGAGAGGGCCTATGAGGTTTTAACTTTAATCAGTCTTTCACTGAAGGTGAGATGTGTGCTAGTTAGTGCATGACATTTTCTTTTAATATTACAAAACCACAACAGAAAATAAGAGCCACATTTTAAAACAACACAGTATTCAGAATTTCTTTAAAAGAAAATGATGCTTACCTTCTCAAATCCCAAAATACCTGCAGCCTCCGCTGTTGGAATCCTGGTGCGCTTTCTCAGAAAATATAAATAAGCTTAGCAATGAAGGTCTTACCTTCATACAAAAAAAACCCCAAAACAAAACAAACAAAACAAAAGAAAACAAAACAAAAAACCGGTTTAGATTCAAAGTCAAACACATAATACCTTGCCGAAGATGCTATCTTGTATTTCTATGGCCAAGTTTGATAAAATCTTGTATTTACATGGCAAGTTGTACCAGCATATCTGAAAGCATTGTGCAGAGAATGCTAGTATCATTAGTTCAATGAGCTAGAGGAAGAAAATAATTTGTCGAAGTAGTTAATTGATATCTCAGCATCAAGGCACTTTACAAGTGAAGACCCATCTCTTCAGAGTCCAGAACTATGCCTTAACCGCTGGAGTACTCTGCCCTGTATCAGTATACACACTGGGATGAAGCAGTCACATCCTTGTTATGATGTTTGTTGTTTTTTTCTTGACACAGAAAATTTCTGCTACAAATCCATCAACTATCAAAGCTTCAAATTTCCGAACACACAGGAAAACTCGCTTCATTATACATGGCCATCTTGCTGGAGCGGACCTCCCCTGGATAACAAATATATGCAGGGTATGGTATGACTATTGTCTGACAGTCATTTTACTTGTATTTGAAAGTCCAAGTACCCACATCATCCCATTAACTGGCTTAAATTCCTACATAAAGTGGACATCTTTGTTCTCTTGTTAATTCAGAGAATATATGTGGGGAAAAAAACCTCAGAACGAAGCTCAGTTCCACATGACCACCCTCTTGTTCCTAGCTATGAGTATAGTTAGCCTTCCGTTAAGTGCACTTTTGCTGCATTCACCTCCACAGGAAAAGCTATAATCAATTGATTTTTCAATTTCTTGCCAATAATAATAAATTAATTTTTCAATTTCTTGCCAAAAAAAAAAAAAAAGTCACTCTTCTCACCTTGGCAAAAGGTCAAAATAAACATTTCGGTTTGAGTGAGGCATCCGATCTAATAAAACCGAAATGCTTTGCTCAGGAGATTGATTTCATTTTATTTAAGCACATTTCAAAAATGAAGTTATTTCAGAACAAAAAAAAAAAAAAAAGAGTGTTCCATTTCCACAAGTGTATAAATAGAGTATTTTGGTTAAAATATATGAACTTTGGGACTTAACAATTCAAGCACATGAATACAAATTTGTGAATCCTTTTAGATGATCCAAGCATATAAATTTTGAGGAATAAAGCTTGGTGAATAATGAAGAAGTGATAATATCTGCTTTTTCTAACTGGGGCACTGTCATTAAGAGAAGTTCAAACCCTTCAGCCAACCAAGGCACATGGAAAGGAAAACGGAACTGAATGAGGCTATCTTCTGTGGCTCTTCAGTGATTGAACCACTGCCTCCACTCTGCCTCCTTGTGTTGATTCTTCAGTATTAGCAGGAATTAATATAGTAAAGATGTGTCTTTACCAGTCATATAAACAAGTCCCCAGCTATAGCAAAACAAAGTATTGTTTTCATATACCCTGCTACAATTGTAATTCATGCCTGTTTGCTGCTGTTCTGCTATTCTTCTGTTGTCCATCAGTTCATGTTCCACACTGAAGATGTGAACTGCATTTTGACCGACTGGAGAGGTGGCTCTAGTGGTTTGTACACCGATGCAGTTAACAACGTCCGCATTGTGGGAGCTGAGCTGGTGTATCTGGTGAACCTTCTGGAGGTAACTGCCTATGGAATGTGAAATAGCAGTCTGTATGGTAAAGGCTGTGTTCAGTGTGGCACCTTTAGGTTTTATGCAGTAGAGTCAGGAAGTACAGAGATATGCAATAACAGCTGAAATGTCATAAAAAGCCTCTAATCCTACACAAATGGAAATCCCTGCTCTTGTGTCAGACCACAGATAAGCACACCCCTAGAGGCTTACAGGCCATAGTTTCTGTAAGTTTCGCTCATAATGGGATTTTTACTGGATAAGGCATCAGAGTGGAGACTGTCTAGCAAAACTGACAGGGTGAAGAGTGGTAACAGAGGACCGATGCAGTTGAAATGTCACACATGCGGCCACTGA
Organism: Ceryle rudis; assembly: GCA_033439905.1. Classification (NCBI taxonomy): domain Eukaryota; kingdom Metazoa; phylum Chordata; class Aves; order Coraciiformes; family Cerylidae; genus Ceryle; species Ceryle rudis. Next base: position 79,115 of record JAAGNO010009110.1, on the reverse strand, counting down.
ATCGCAGCACAGAGAAGCGACTCTTCTGCAGCTACCAATGTCAGGCTTCCTGTGCTGAAACTCATCTGAGCCTGGCACACCAGCCATGTTCCTGGCACGGTCGAACTTGTCCTGGAGGACTTACCTGGTGGAACATCTCCATAGCAGGGTGGCCACTTGATTCACACAGAGAGTATGCCACAGACGAAGGCGCTGAAAACTCCTCCACCACATGCTGCTGTCCTGACAAAATAGACAGGTTCAGAGGGGGTCATTTGCCTTTTGGATCAGCAATCAGTGCAACCACTCACATCAGTAACTTCCCATCCAAGACACTCCTTTCCACCACCCGCTGGTCTGGTTGTGCATCACAGCATGGGGCCGTGATGCAGTGCCACAGGCTCATATCCCCCACTTCACACGCTTGTTTTTTCCCTTTCCGTACACCCTCACAGAAAGACTATGGCTACTCTCCCGCTGACATTCATTTCATCGGCCACAGCCTTGGAGCACATGCTGCAGGGGAGGCAGGGAGAAGGAAACCAGGCATTGGAAGAATAACAGGTACTGAAGCTATTTTAACTGATGAAGCTTTATATTTTCATGCAATTTAAGGGAACTGAAGAATCACTGTTGCCTTATAAACACACAATACAGACCACAATGTGCTACTTTCTTGTAATTGACAGTATACAGCCAGGGTGACAGCATGCAAACGAAGCCGTGTCCTCTCATATGCCATGAAGTTCATATGTTAGTGTTCACAGCTCTGAGAAAGGCTAGACTGCAACAGATCGGGAAGGCTTAACTGTCCCAACTGTGGCTAAATAGAGGTCACTTTTCACAGGTCACAACAAGTCCCAGGGAGCACTTGGTTATGATTTTTGCTGTTATAAAAGAACAGAAACAAAATACTGTATTACATGTGGAACAACAGCCTTGGAAAACACTAGCAACTTGTCATATTTGGTTTTAAAAGACCATTCCAACATGACTTTTCAGCTGTCAAAAGATTGAAAATCTCAAATGAAAAATGAAACCCCTTAGATCTGGTATATCAGGATGAGGCAGTAATAGCCATGGACATCCTGAAAAAGAAGAAAGCAGTTAGTTACATAGCTACACAGAGACACACAGTGTCATGACATGCTCACACATGACTTTCTTTAAAGGCTCGCTGTTTTCTGCTTTCCCTTCTCCTCCAGTCAGTTTTTTTTTCTCTGCATAGACATTGCTTTGACTAAACAGTGTACACAGTAAGCAGTCACATAAGGAAGTCAGGAAATTGGAGATTAGAATTGTGTTGCTTCAAGCTCACTGACACTGAAGGGGTAACACTTTCAACCAAGCTCTTTTGGAAATAAAAATAGATTTTTGACCAATTAAAAATTATCAAAGAAATCTACATGCTCCAAGGAACATATCAAGATTTCATATATTTCACTAACGTGCAAAAAACCCTAAACCTCTTGTAAAACTGTTCCCAAAAGTAAGCCAGGCACTCAGCAACATTTTTCTGTGCTTCAATGCCTCCAGACACCTTACTGTTAAAACCCTGCTTGTTTTGCTGACTGTGGGCCACAACATTTTTTTTATATGTGGAGTAAAGGCAGAAATGTAATGATGTACAGTGTACACACTCTATATGTGATGAAATACATAGAGTATTATTTACTGAGTCACATATATCTCCATTTATTTAGGTTTGGATCCAGCTGGGCCCCTTTTCCAGTATACTCCCACAATGGTTAGGCTGGATCCTTCAGACGCACAATTTGTTGATATAATTCATACTCACGCTGGTCATCTTTTCTTTGACTTTGGTAAGTTTTCACACAAAGACTGACACCAACACAGAGGTTGGCCATAGCATTCCTGAGAGTGATCAGCTTCAATTCATTGTGCATTTCAGCTCCAGGGATTCTTCAGACTTGTGGCCATCTGGATTTTTACCCAAATGGTGGGAAGAAGATGCCAGGATGCAAGCAGCTTCGTGTACCTCCTGCAAATCGGAGTATCAATGACCTTATGAGAGGTAAATAACTCTTACAGTAGTAATACCTCATTATAAGCTACAGTTAGAAATAAAGGCTAGGCTAAGATGAAGCCTTTTGAATATATATATTATTTATATGGCTCAGATTTGGAGTAGGGAGAGAATGCTCAAAACCTGAAGGTTTAAAGCTGCCTGTAAAATACCCTCCAATTTTCTTTTATACTAACCAATGCAAATTACAGACAGAAACTTCAGGTATTGCACGTAGACTTGTTCATCACAAGCTTTGGAAGAGTCTGCCACTATACTGACAGACCAACCTCGGTGGGAATTCCACACGTGAAGAACTGGTAAAATTTCATTCAAGGATAATCCAAAAATGAGTATTTTAAAATCTGAGTTTCTCTTCTCCCTAGAAAGGTATCAGTCCTCATGTTGCTGGGGTTAGACATACTCATCCATGCTATTAACAGCTTTAGTGTCTTCAAAGGGAACAGCACAAGGTTAAAAATACAGAAGATGATAAAATGACTGCTCCATTGATAGTTCATGTTCTTCAAAGAAAGCTGGGCAGTTAATCAGAATTACCCTGGGATCAAGTACAATATATCCCCAAAATCCTACAGAAATGAGAACATCCATTATTAACAGCTAAATATTTTTAAATCCCTACCACTAGTTAAGTAATTTGCTTTCAGAAATGCTCTGTCTTAGAACTTGTTGGAGAACTTAGTAACATAGAGCACTAAAAGCTGTCTGTGCACAGTCATTTGGAACTGAAAACCTTTCCAATTGGACTAAGAATATCTGCACTTTCAGAAAAAAAAAATATATATTTTGCAGAGGCATTTCACAAGAGTGCTTGAAATGTTTTGTGGTGACGGAGGAGCTCAGCTCTACTGAACGCAAGCAGATGGAGTCTGTTGTTCCTACAGCTCCCAAAATAGACCCAGCCTTAACTCCTGCCTCTTGGTTAAACCTTACTTTGTGCATATCTCTTCTGTTTGATAATATTTACATTTATGTAGTGCTTTTATGTATGAAATGCTTTAGAAATGCTGTTTACTAAGTTCTTTCTACAGCTTTTGATGCAGCAGGGAGAGTAGTATTACGTTCCCATTGTACAGATGTTAAGTGACTTCAGCACTAGCACAAAGCCAGACAACTGCGAGAGCTGAGTTTTTTAAAGTTAGAAGCACAAACCCTTCTGATTTAGATTTAAAGAGGAACTATAATGAAAACATACTCAGGAAGACTTGATGATGTAGAGTGTTTGCAAGAAAAACAAACAACATTTTCAGAGGTGTATTTTTCTGATTTCCTTATGTAGAGAACAATGTGTGTCAACTGGTCAATACCAACTTGTCTGTCTTCAAGATGCATAAATATTGAGAGCAGGTTAAATTCTGATTTCACTATAAATTATTGCAGTTTGCAATTACTCCAGTGCCTCCAAGGCTTCGCCCTGTGATTATCTGAGCCCACACACACGCTGAAGCAGAGTAGAGCCTATTTTTATACAACCTAAATTTACTATATTGTGCTTTGATAAAGGAGAGACTTCAGAGCCAATGAAGACAATACTTGGTCAAAGGGACCTGTCGATGTAACCCAAATATCACTTTCTTCTTTCCTGCACTGACTGCTGATAAATTACTCTGATGGGAAAATGTACCTGTTTCAAATATTTCTAACAAAATAAAGGACACACTGCCAAACATCTTGCTTTTCAGAGCATTTCACAGAATCGTCACTGTCAAATGGTCACAGATTTTCTAGAGCTTAAAAACATTGAAAGGCATTGAAGTTAAAGTAATTACTACAATTACGTTTAATTCTAGAAATGAGTAGAAACTGTGGTTTTACAAAATACCATGTTGTGATAATAGTAAGCAAGTGAAAACTGTTTTGCAGAAACTAATATATGCTTTACAAAGGCTGTAGCTATGAATTATTTCCCTTTGATATTTCAAAGACTGGAATACTAAATCCTCCTCGGTTCTCACGCTACAGTAAAGGCAGTTAACTACACATAACAGTACAGGAGGCTGCCTGAGGTCCACCGTGGTGCATCTCCACCTTTGTTAACTTCAGCATGAGCACGGGAACATGCAGATTAGAACCTACCTCCTCTTCTTCGAAAAAATATATGTATAAGTCCACGTTTTACTATAAAACCAAATAATCCACTCTTTGAACACTTTAATTATTGGTAATTTTAATCTGAGATGTCACAAATGCTTTTGAGGAAAAAAACCCAACACATTGTTGCTTTTGCATGGAATTATTGTTAATGTATAGCTTTAATTTTTTTTACCTGGGCTTTTTCCTAGAGTACAGATCTATAGGATGTGGACATAAAAGAAGTCTGCGGTATTATGCTGAGAGTATTATCACACCAAATGGATTTGTTGGGTATCTGTGTGAATCATACCGAGCTTTTGTATTGGTAAGTACCAGCTACATTATATATTAGCTGTATTTTACAGATCAGGGAGTAAGGCACAATATGCATTAAGGTATTTACTTAGGCTCTGAAGAGTATAAGGAATTAGGCCATGTTTTCAACCTTTTTTCCTCTGATTTTCAACCAGATGAAATAAACTGACTGACCATATCAGCTCCTTTTTTCACCACACCAATAGATACTGAACTGATCTGAACTCAGAAGCAAGTACCTCTTCAAAAAAGCTGGGAAAAAATTGAAATAGCCTAAATTCTTAAGATTTAAGAGGTGGGATTAAAACAGATAATGTCTTGTAACACACATTGTTATTTTTCCTCAGGGAGACTGCTTCCCATGTCCAAAGGAAGGATGTCCACTGATGGGTCATTATTCTGATAAGTTTCTACATAAAACTGAAAAAGAACAGCAAAAGGTTTATTTAAACACAGGGCCCTCCCCTCCATATGCTCGTAAGTGCTCATTTTGGGTGGTGAATTCTATAGTGTCAACGGCTTACATGTGAACAAATATCTTACACTTCTAGAGAGAGCTGCCAGAGTTAATGGGTGATACTCAGTACAAAATCTAGAGTTTCAGGTCTGTTAGGAACATGCAATACCAGCATTATCTGGGAAAGGCCAGGAAAACTGTAGAAACAGATTAACTGATGCTGACCTCTAAGTTAGAAACCTCGCTAAAATTTTGTTAATTAGGTGATGGCTTCAAAAATTCTGTAAAGCTGAAGAGGGGAGGAATGCTGTGCTGAAAGTGCAAAATTTCAAATAAAAAAAAGGTTACCATTTTTTACTGACAAAAAAATTTACAACTGGATCATTTCAGGATATTTTTGCAAAGCTTATTGATTTAAAATGTCAGGGAGTAATAAGAATTATAGTTTTAAGTATGATTAATGTAGAAGCAGCCACAGAACTGGGAAATAAGAAAATCCATAGCTAAATTGTAATCCATCGCAGGTGATGAACTGCAAGTGAAAAAAGTGAAAGATCACCTTTGGAGTCCTTATTCCCTAGGCACTAAAATATGAAAGCAAAATTAAGAACAACAGCAACAAAAATCTTATATCACATCTCCGTAAGAGCAAAACGTTAAAAAAAAAAAAAAATATTAATTTGAATATAGAAAACCAGCCATTTCTCAAATCTGAATGAATACATTAATTTCAACATCAACAAACTGTTGAGTTTATAGAAATTATAGCCTAAAACCAAATATATCCTTATCAAATAGGTGAAGAGATTCTCCTTTTAGTAGCCTGAATTAAAGCCAGTACAAAAACTCCCCAAACCTGTTGTCTGAAATCAATATGTGCCATTGCATCTGAGATCCTGCTTCCATCTTAGAAAAATGTGGAGGGTGACAGGGTCTCCTGACAGCTGCTGGGCTGTGCACAGGTATAAGAAAATCCCTAAACAACCTGCATATTAGGATCATCCTCAGAAAGCAACCAGTTTTGTTTACTATATCTTTAACAACACAGCAGTTCAGTCAGACACACTTCATAGTTGAGAGCTGACATGCTACCCATGAGACCCCCCCAGATTGCTTGTAAGTGTAAGAAATTAGAAAATTAAAAGTGAGGCCAAGTGGAAGAGCAAGGTACAGTATTGGCCATGGCAGGTTAAATACTCAGCATAGTCTGTAGGGTCAGCCAGAGCTGGATCTGAGATTTAGACCACTGTCAAGAAAATTAATACTACAGGAACACACAGAACTAACATTTGCCTTAGTGACCTGTTTGTTTTGGTTTGGTTTGGTTTTTTCTTACAAGCACATCTGTGCAAACCTTTCCTCTTCCTGAAAGGCATTGAAAATATGAGAACTTTTACCATTAGGAAAGAAATCTTCTTAAGACCATAATCTTTTTCATTTTGCTTTCAAAGGCTGGCGAAAAGAGATACATGTCAGAGTATCTGCAACAGAAATCATGAAGGGAAATATAGATGTAGCCCTGACTGGAACTAACGGGATCAGGAGAAAATATACAATTGACAAGTAAGTTTAACATGGCTGTTAAAATTGGCTCTAACATCAATATCGTATTTGTATATACAGTTATTTTTACAGGTCTTGTTCTATGTGATCTGTGATTTACACTGGTAACAGAAGTAGCTGATCAGTGGCTGAAGTTCCCCATGCTACTGCTTGTGGTCAAAATCTGCTTGCCAGTCTCACTTGGTCTATATTTTCTTTTCTTTTCTGAGGATAACTGTTAGCATAGCAGGGTGGGCAAGAGTAAAGAGCTCTGTCTTGAGTGGTGGACTCAAACATCATTTGGTGATGGTAAAGAGCAGTCATTTAATCATTCCCTTTCCTAAGCAGTATGTGCGTAAGAGAGTTGCAGCTTGCTTATGAACTGTGCTGGAGTCTGGGATTCTTGTTCATTCAGCCTTTTTCCAGTAAATGTGAATTTAGATCTCATAAACTTATCCTTGTCAAGAGCACAGCTTAAATATTGTAATCCCAGCCTCCTCTGTGTTTGAACATAGCCCTGTAACTGGTCTGTACCAAGAGTACCTTTGGTTGCAAATACACTACTGCAGTGATATACCTATAGGAAATTTCTGTGTTAATGTCTGTAACACTGTAACATGCATTCCACTGTAATGAGCAGAAGGCACAAATGTAAACTATAATTTTCAGTTTTCTTTATAGTGGAGAGAAAGCAGAAACACTGAGAGAACTTTCTGACTTACACTTGAAGACAGATTTTATTTTCTAAAAATGACATCTAGGAAAAAACCCATGCTAATAGTGACAAAGGCTGGGCTAAATAACCTAGTGGTTTCATCCTAAATGGAACAGGAATTTAGGTAACTAAGTTATTTGCATACTTCTGTCAATTCCTCAGAGAAGCTCTCTCCTCCTTAGGTACCAACAAGCCTATACGTTGGGTTGAGAGGCTGAAAGCCTGTATTGGGATCCACAATAACCTCCCTCTATAAGGAGGAATGGTGTTTCCTCTACTTTTTCAAGTAAAGTTAATACAGAGACTTTGTGGCCTTCAGAAAAGGCAAAAATTTGCAATACTGCTCTAAAGGAAGAAATCAGCCAAAATGTCAATGAGCCCTTCCTTCCTAATCCTTAACAAAACAAACAAAAAAAGGTTAAATGAAAACTGTATTAAATAAATTTATCATACATAAAACATTTCCAAAACTTTTTTTTGAACAGACATTGTGACAAGAGGATTAAAAGATAGCCCAAACTCTAAGATCCAAGGACTTTATAAAAGACTTTGGTACATGGCTTGAAGGACTAGTCAGCAGAGAGAACAGAACTTGATGTTTCTGGACCTTAGATGTGATCCCCTACTGCCCGAGCTGAAAGCCTCAGATCTGCATGAGGCTCTGCATCAAGAGTCCTGTGCATTCTCCAGGGAACATATCCTTCCAAGAACATGTTCTAAACTAAACTAAGATTTTGCCTAACATCCCTGACTGGTGATTCTTGAAAAAAATAAAAAAAATATAACAACAGTATTCAGATCTTCAAGTCTCATAGCATCCCACAACTCATCTCCCTTTCTGCCCAAACTGTAGCATCTTTTCTCCCTCATTTGTAAAGAACACAGAGCATCACTTCTGTGTTTTTCTTTTGGCAGGGGAACTTTTAAACCAGGCAACACATACCTGAACTATATTGATACAGAAATTTCTGGGAACATTTCAAAAGTTGAGTTTCTCTGGAAAAAGGATCGAGGTCATGTAGACAGAGGCTGCATGGGAGCTGAAAAAGTCACAATAATATCTGGGGAAAACAGAAATGTGTGAGTATATAATCTAATGGCGTACCATTCTGCGGGTCTGGGGGGAAAAAGTAGCAATAGAAAGAAAAGAAAAAAAAAAGGGGGTGGGGGGGTAGGGGGAAAGAAAATATTACCCCAAACACCTTTGCATGTTCTCAGTCTTGTAGAACTCATGCTTTGACCTAACATGAAATAAAATAGGATTTATATTGATTCTCTTGGGCTGCTGCTAAGAAAATGTCCCATTATGCTGAAAAATATCTCCTTTCTCTTCCTCCCTCACCAGGTCTGTGTTCTGTGGCTGTGGAACTGTGCGACCAAGCAGGTGGCAAGCCCTGACACTTTGCTGAGGCTCAGCAAGCAATACCGTGGTTGTCCATTCTGGCAATCCTCATCATCTGGAAGAGGACACTTCTTCAATCAGCAGTAAACTATTAACAAAGCTCCTTCAATAAATTATGAATAATTTGCCCAGCTCACTACAAAAGCTCTCTTTCCAAATTAGTGTTATCAGCTTTTATCCATACAGGAGAGTTACACTTCCGTGAATTCCAGTTACAATGAAAGCTAAGATATATTTTACTAGTAATACACATAGGCAGTGTGATTATATTTCAGAGTCAAGGGGAAAAATAATAATAAAATTTAGGAAATAATAAAATAATAATAAATTAGGAACAAAATTTCCTAGCCAATTACCCCCTGAAATACACTTCCTTATTTTAGAAGGAACATCTAAGAAGAAGGGAAAAAAAAAAAGAAAAAAAGGAGAAAGAGAAGAGAGAAGAAGAGAGAAGAAGAGAGAAGAAGAATGAAGACGAGAGAAGACGAGAGAAGACGAGAGAAGACGAGAGAAGACGAGAGAAGACGAGAGAAGACGAGAGA